>UELX01003670.1:0-22035 GCA_900480035.1 Eupelmus urozonus
ACCTCGTGTGACCTTTTCACCCTCGCTCCGCTCAGGCGCAAAAGTCTACACGAGATTAAAATCACTTTCTCGCACTTTTATCGAAAATAACTATTTAATGATTTTTTCATCTTTTTTTTTTTGTTAAAATTATTTTTCAAAGCTGAAATTACATAGATACGTTCGTTTTGGTGTCTAGTTTGTAACATAATTTAAAAAAAAAATTTTATTCTGTTTTTTTTTTTTTTCATAATCCCTTAAGTTCTTCATTTTGCTCGGGTCTCCCCTATACTTCAATAGCTTTATGGATAACTAATAGGTTCAGAACAACTAATGTAAAAAGTGATTTTCTCAATTTTTGTCAAATCAATTCAAATTTTAAATGATTAACAGAAACTGCATTTCCCTCTATTTATTAGTATTCTAATGAATGAAAAAGTTAATTTCATAAATACTGTTAGTAAATATTTTCCTTTAAATTAAGACAATTTTTGAAAAAGTAGTGAATTTGTTAAGTAAAGCTTCAGTTCAATCAATATTGATTATTTTTCTAATTTTAATTATGCAAATTAAAAATATAAATTATCAAAAAAATATAATTTAATAATATATAAAACTTACATACTTTAGTACCTACTTCTGTTGCTTTGAACAAAAAAGGAACTGTTGGTTTCCTTTTATAATCTAACATCAGAGTGACTTTATTCAGCAAGTGACACCATCTTTTTACACTGACAAACAAGCGATGAGAATTTACATATGCATACAAAAGCTTGAACAAGTTCAGACAATTTTCAAAAAAGAAAAAAAAGAATATTGTAATAGAACAAATGCAGAATAATAAATTTTTTTCTGAGATTATATAAATAGTTTTAAGTGAACTAAAAATAAATAAACCTCTACGAAGTAGTAAATACTGACCATCCTCAAACTCAATATAAGGATTATAAAAATAGATATTTAAAAAAAATATATCATTTTTGTTGTTTGATAAATGTATATATATATATTTTTTTTTAATTTAAAAATTTCAACATTCTATCGTTTTGGGAAGATTATGTGAAAACTATTATATGAAAACTAGTGTGAATATAAATAGAAATATTTTGAATTCTCAATAAGCCATTTATCATGCTTCATCCTTGTCCTTATTTATTTCCACTACTAAATTATTTATTTTGTAATAAACAATGATTATAAAGTATTAAATAGTTATTTCATTTATCAGTTTTAAATCACACATTATAATACAACGATATTTTTAATATAACCTTTGAAAAATGATAAAATATTAAAAATTATTTTAGAGAAAATAAAAAATATAAAAAGAATTGATAGTTTTTATCGCAAAACAGTTACGAATATCAAAATATAAGAATAAACAAATGTACATTTGTATAATTTCATTGCTTGAATTCAAAGTACTATAACTTTGGACCAAATTAATATTTTTTAACTCTAAAAAGAAGCATGTAAAAACTTGTTTTTTTAATTTATATTTTATTTTTAAATCTTAGATAACTTTTATGAAAACCTTTTTTCAAGACATTTCACTAAAATTATTTATAACTCGAGTTATTAGACCTATTCATGAGACCTCCGACCTTCTAAAACTTTGAATACTGATAGCTTTTTTACTATATCTTGGACCAGTCTTTGTCCACCTTAATTTATGGTTAAATACACAAATAAATTGAATATCTAGTAATAATATCGCACAAATACAATTGTTGCAACAAATTAAGAAAAAATTTTGCCTTAAATGCTTTTTTAGTCGATATATCGTCGCTTAAATTCAATAACAGTACACATCGAATTGTCGTGAGAAAGATGTACACATCGATTATTTATATGAGAATTCTCATATAAATAATCGATATGTACATCTTTCTCACGACAATTCGATGTATACTGTTTTTGAATTCAAGCGACGATATCTTTTAATTGAAGGATGAAAATTTTAATTTTTCTCTTATTTTAAACATTTAAGATAGTTTATGATAGTACTTATTATATGTAAAAAGAATATTTTTGATATGAAAGTTGCTTAACAGGAAATGGAATACTTAATTCGTCATGACCATGTAAAATTCATTTTAATAAATATTCTTATAAAATTTTCATTAGTACGAATTATTTCATTTCTTATTGCATATAAGGTGTAATAAAAAAATAACCAAAATCGAGCTTTGGAAATTTTTAACAACAAATTCATTGATGACCTCATAGATTTGATCTTGCACGTGATCTTCAACAATGTTTTAAGGTTAAGTCTGTTTTATAAGATTGTTTAAATGTAATCTCGTACTTTTCATGTTGGAAATCAAAAGCGCAGAAAATTATGCTATCAAATATGATCTTGGCACACTAGTGAATATGAAAGACATTTTTAATTGAAATTAAATACAGCCTTAGCGTTAAAGCTTGAGAAATATTTATCTCAGAGAAGGGTATTCCAGTCTTTAAGTCCAAAGTTGTAGAATTTTTTCCGACAGTCCGACGATTACCTCAGATTTGACATTACCCATATCATATAAGCCTATTTGATACAGTTGAAGTTACTTACTTTTGATGCCAATTAAGACAAAACTTATGATCTTCCTGTTAGTTAACGCTAAACTAGTTAATATTGAGCAAATTAAGCTGTGGTTCATCACTATTCAGCTGAGTAAGGCAATACTTACTTTCCTTTAACAGCAATGCAGTTTTCATTCAGTTGAGGTAAGACTCATTATTGTTGAGCCAGTTAAGAAAAGTATTGTAGCATCTTGTTTTTTGAGGATAAGTCTTTAATGTACAGCTAGTCAAATTCGAATAAACTTTCTATTTATTCTACTTTAATCTTTCAATAATAACCCAAACAAAGATGTTACAGATCATGACCAAGATCAAACGCAAAATCATTATCGAAGAAAAAATTATGCAACTTTACTTTAGGTCATTACACTCTAGAATTTAACCTTGGGATATCTTTCAAGGTCATGCTGAGTTAATAAGATAATCATAATATTTTTTGCTCTTTTCATTTCAGGCATCAAAAATATGGAATTTAATTTCATAACACGGACTTCATCTCGAAATGATCTTGAAGTTCATACACAAGTTCAAATTATAGCTATTGAATTCTTTTAAAAAATTACTTAGGCTTTGGCTTTGGTTTTCTTCTTTATCAACCTCTTGAGATTTCTAGAAATTTCTGTGCTTTTTTCTGACTTAGCATATATATTGCTCATAAAAAAAAGCTTGTGATAATTAAAAATGTAACGATTTTAAAACATGATACAAATATTTTTTTAAGTATATAGAATAAAAATATACTATTTTCGAAAATAAATTAAGTTTCTATTAGTAGATTATATTTAAAAATACTCTAAGCGGTTTTGATTCGCAGGTTGAAATGCTGTATAAAATTAATATTTAAATAATATACTAAAAGTTAAGACAAGTTTGTTATATCTATTTTTCTAAAACTATTTTCTAAAACTACACAACGAATACTTGTGGTACTAAAAAGAAATTTGAATTAAATTTGTAAAAAACATGTCTTCAAATATTGTATGAATTATTTATAAATCATAGTTATTAAATTCATACCAACTGTAAGTACGCAGTTAGTTATTTTAAAAAGTGGATGTGTTCTTGGAATTTATTTATCTTCTAAATATAAAAATATATGTTAGAATTATTCAATTCTTTATAATCGTGACTTTAGATAGTAGTCGCTTTTATAGGCACATAATGTTTACAGCCGTGAAAAGATTTATTGCAGGTAAAGTAGCTTAAGGTGAATTTTAATTAAAATTCTTTTACAAAATAAAAAGATTTTCTGTTCTTAACACTAATTTTTAGATTATGCAACGTATATTTTCTTTAAAATAAAAATATTATTCTATTCTCATCGTGCATTTAAAATTAATAAATTATTTAACTTAATGTTGAAGTAGTAATCATGGATTTAGGATAAATGAAGGTAATATAAATAAGAAGAAGACATACTATTAATACATTTTTTCTACGTTTCTATTTATTATGAAAATATAATACAAAACATCCTATGTCATATTACATAGATAACAATGCTCAATCAACGTTTTTTCCATTTTTGTCGCATAACATTACCATCCAACACCGTCTGAACCTTTATCGACATTGGTAGTCTTATTTTCGCTTTTCGTTTAATATTTCGTATCGTCGTTTCATCCTTTTTTAAGAGGAAAGGCCTGATATAGAAAGAAAGAACTACAATAAAGAAGTTTAAGTACAGAAGTTTCGCCGTAGCAAAAGACATCTTCGGAAATAGAAATCAAAATGACGGCTGGTTGAGTTATCGAAAGCCACGGTATTTTGCATTATTTCCTCACATTTTTTAAGTTTCATTTTATCCCTCACAAGTCATATTTATTTTTTAATTCTTCCACCTGATCTTCTTTTGTTAGTATTTTTTTGTTTTGTTTTTGTTTGCATGTAACAGCGTCGATGCACAATGGAGTTTTGTATTAGAGCTAGTTACAAATAATACAAACGTATGTAAATATTTATTAGTAATATAAATGAGTTCTTTTTAATGAGAAATCGAAGCTTAAGTTTAATCATCTAGCGTCACTATCGTCACTTTTTTATTTCACACCGTTCTACAGTATTCTTCTACGACTTTTTTATTAGTTACTCGAGTGGCACACACAAATTATCTCTCGATTCGTCATCCACAAAATCTGTTCTCATAGTTTGGTGAAGAATATTTTCCTTATTTTTTATTCTTTTTTTTTATCGTTCAATCTATGTGACGTCAAAATCAAAAAAACAATCACGTTTCCATGCAACTTTGTCATTATTGAAAATGGACGGAAAACTCCAAAAGTATCTATATATAATATGTATCACTTGCAACTTCTCTGCATTTTGAGAGAAATAACTATTAAGTTAGTTACATCCTAACATATAGCTTGTTGTTCAAAAAATTTTTAATTCTTAAAAACTTTACAACATTTTGAGTGTAATTAATTTTTATTTTGACGCATACTCTTGTAAAATTTTAATTGATTTACAATTTAAATTTTTAAATTCAATCGTTTAAAGTTTCCTTTATTGTGTGATTTTATACGCGTATATAGATATGCAATGTATAAAGCATCAATATTATAAAACTTTAAATGAGCATATCACAAAATCTATATGGTTAATCAGTTTAAAAGTTTGCAAAAGTATAATCTGAAGTAGAAGTTTATTTCACCCAAAATTTTGTATTTTAATTTTATAATCAATAAAATATATATTAGGATATGACTGTATCTTAAGGAAATCGGAAACTTTTACGAAAATAGAGCGAGAAAAGAATTCTTTGACCAATCGAGAGCGTTGCAACCACTAAACGGAATGTATCTACAATATTTGTTTAGCCCTTCTACTTTTTTAAAAATTAGTCTACATATCACTACCTTGTAGGCCAATCTCCTCTACTCGGACTTTTTTCTTACATATGTCATATAAACGACTCATAAAAGCCAAAAAGAAATAATTTAATAATTTAAAGGATAATATAAATGCTAAGATAACGATTAATTATAAATTAAATTCGAAAACTACAATACAGTAGCTTAAAGAAAAAATAACTGTAAAGCGCTGTAGTCAGTCTATTAATTTAGGATTTAATCATGATAATGACATATGTATGAAAATGTTATTACCTAATACATATAAAAGTTAATAACAATTAAAAGTATTAGACTCGCAGAACTCGTTGAAAACAAGTAGGAGAACAATTTTTTCGCACTTTTTTAATTTTTCTGAGTTTGCTTTTAGAGCGAGGTAAAGAGTCTTTTTTTTTCAACAGCGGAAAGTGCTTTCCGCGAATTCGCGTTTTGTTCCTCCGTGGGCTGAAAAATGAAAAAAGTCCGAGTTTTCAGCCTGGAGCAGCGTACTTAGGCATTACAGTGCTTGTTTTTTTTCATCTACGCAATTGCTACGTACAGATAGCACTATACGGTTAGAATAAGTTTTTTTTTGTTTATCTTCATTGGTAAATGATCGTACGTCAATATTGAGAGGTACGTTGCACAATGCTATTTTCTCATTGTGTATTTTAAGAGCACGTTTTTTTACGTCCTTGGTGTTATTTTTTTCACCTTTGCACACGCGCTTTTCGATCAATTGCGTGCACGCCGGACCTCTCATTATCGTCGCCTCTACAACTGCTTGTATATTAGTAGTGAAAATCTACGATTCACTCGCACTTATTTACGGGTTTATATCATTCACTTTTGCATCGTTTTTTTAAAGTAATATTTACTTAATACTTGAATTTAGCGCAAATATTAGCATGGGTTTACTGTGGTTTTTCATTGTTTTAATGCTGCGGCTGCTTGATTAACATTGTTTAGTTTCATTTAAATTTTAAACTTTTACTATCTATATTGCTCTTTGTATTGCTTTAGCGGCAGTATAGCCCTACGTTAAAGTCGCATGCAGTTATCTTTATTTTTGCCTTCTCCTTGGTTTACCTACTCGATTTTTTTGAAATTAGAAGTTTTCGTTCCAATTTCAAAAACTTTACAACGTTTGATTGCATATTATATAATTGTCAATGTATTTCCTTTATTTTCTCTAGATAACCTTGAGCGTGTAACTGTTTAATGGTTTTTTAAAAAGTTTAGAGTTTAAGATAGTAGGTAATTTTCCCATATTTAAAATAGTTGCGTATATTTTGCTTTAAACGAAGTTTAAATGTCAACTGCATGCAACACGAAACCGGTCTAAAAGTTATATATATACGGTCGTCAGTTCGAAATTACACCTTTACAATATAAAATTGTAAACGCGTCTTCCTCGCGAATATTTTCTTTGTAAAGAGAAGTCATCGGTAATTGCCGTACAGAAACTAACAATATTCAAGTGTAAAGTTAAAAAAAAAGAACGTTTTTATGGGTTATATCATGCATACTTTTGTTCCTCTTTTTTAAATACTTTTTGATACAAGGATTAATATTAAACTCCACAGCGAAAAGTGAACGGCTTAATCGCTGCGCAACACTATGTAAATAATATATAGCATTTTTAATCGTATCATTCATTTTTTGCATGCACTTGTCTCAACACTGCGTGTAATACGTAATGAGTAATATTGCTTCTACTCGTTTATTTGCCTTGGTGTGTATTTAATATACATATATAATTCATACTATAATTTGTATATACTTTTGCTGCTCATATATTTGTATGTATATAATAATAATATTATCAATTAGTTTATTTTCATCGCTAATTTTTTTTTATTTATTTCGTAATATAATTATATAATTCAACATATTTTCTATAAATATAGTTAACTTCATATTATCGTGCGTTCTCTCGCTTTCGTCGGCGTCGTATCAACCCCTAACGTAACGTTTCCCTCTCTTTTTTTTTCATCGTGTATTTCCTTTTTTATTCAAGCACCCCTTTTAAATCTCTTACTGAGTTTTTCTTATTAGCATGCGTACTTGCAAATTTTCGTCCTCTCTCTCTCTCTCTCTTTATGTCTCTATTTTTCGCGTTCGCTGTATAGTTTTATATATAATAATATAATATTTTATTTATATAATATAGAATATATATTTTTATGAATATCATATAGTTTAAATAAACGCTACAAAATATGGATACGTCCCTTATTACGTTCAATTCTACTAGAAAAACTCGTTGCCCCTATAATGGAAACGATTCATATATATTCATATATTACGACGCGAATCATTGCTCTTGTTTAAAATTGCTTTTTATTTTCATTAATTTAGTTATTTATAATATAATAATATATTTCTTCGATTCTTCAATATATTATTTACTCAAATTAAGTATTTTCCTAAAAGTAAGATGCATCCTTATTACAAGTACGCGCTTCTCATTCGTTACTCATTATATCGTTGTGTATTTCAAAATTTTTGAAAAATTCACTCTATTACGAGTAATAAGTTACTGACCTACTTCTAATAAAACTATACGTTTTATTTGAAATAATAATTGTATAAAACTATGTCTTAGCTTGAATACTATATGGTATCATATATAAAATTTTTAGGAAACAAATGGGAGGATGTTCGGCATCGAGAAAATGCGTAAAATACTTGCTGTAGTAGCGACATTTTTTTGCGGACAGGAGCTAATATGGCATAGCCACGTTTTTCGTTCGTCTACTACATTTTCAGAATTAAAGTCACGTCTATTCCAGCTCTCGACAAAAAATATTATTTATGTTTCTACACGATAATATCATAAATATTATATAATTAAAATCATGTATAAATTTTACGCAATATTGTCTACAGTGTAAAGTACTCGTCTACGTAATTTTTACGCATTTTTCAATCGATAAACTCGAACCAGCCTCTACCAGAAATAAAGTGTTTTTCATAACAGTGAAAAAACATCGGTCTCTTCACACTACAGCACACGCTCATACATATAAATCAAGTTCCGTGTCGGCGAAAAAAAAAAATCCCGGAAAAACAAAACTATCGCTCCGGCGCGGTAAAATGCAAAAACCTCACGCTCCTCCCTTTCATGCACGCTCATTTTTCTCTAAATTTTCCTTAAGATTACGATTCGGGATCGCGCGCGCTCTCGCTACGACGCGACCCCGCCGCCCTACGTCATTTATTGCTTTTGAATACCCCGGCTTCCTTGGGACATCCAGTCGGAACAATATCCTGCAAATATCAGTCGAGGTTTTTTTCTGTCCTCGTTTTTTTTTTTTTTTCTTCTTCTTGTGTATCTCATTATTAGCTTGGTTCGTTTTTGCGTTATATGCTCCTTCTTTCAGGTTTTTTTTTCTCTTCTGTTACTTTATGTGCTCTTGTGTGTATTCCTTTTGCGGCTGCGGACTTGTTCTCCTTTTTTTGCTCGTGGAAGATCCGCAGGGGATCACGAGACGCGGATGGGAAACGGGGTTTTAAGAGAAGTTTATCACAATGCGTATGAATATTTTCTCGATTTACATCTATATTGCGTTATTTTTTTCTTTCTCTCTTTTTTTTTACTTCTCCCTATATAATACTCTCAGGGCAGCTCTTCTGCCCGGCTTTTTCTTTTTGCATGATCGATGAGATTCTGGCCTGCCGCTTTTATTTTTACATGCGAAGCAGTAGCTCATCGTGATTTCGCACTTTTCATTATGATTTTCTTGGTATCGATTGTTGTAAATTGTTCGTTGGATTTGTTTATTCGCTGCTTCGCCGGCGGTTATTCCTTGCATTTTTATTACATTATTGTTTACTCGTTTTTTGTTTACACGAACATGAATTTACGCGCATTAACGTTTATTAATAACGGCTAATATTGCTTTTCTTCAATCTCGTTTACGGCCTGCATTTAATTTCTTTGACTAACGACTTGATCGTTTACGATACTTCCATCTTACTCAGGCGCTCGATAGTTTAGTATTGCTTATAATGTTGCTTACTCGTTATTTTATTCCAGTTATACGAATATAAATGTTACTTGCGCATAATGAATGAAAATTAAATCAAGATCGAATATCAACTGTCTTTCCTTTTCGAATCTTGCATTTGTTACATCAATTATTTTTAAACAAACACTTATAGCAGGCCTCTTGTATGTATTGATACACAATACGTATCTAAAAGGATAACATTAAATTGTAGGCACTTTAGCACGCGTATGGCATTGCTTTTTATTTCGTCCGATTTTTTTCATTTGTTTCGTTGGTGTTTTTTTGGCTTTTTTCACCTTAAGGTAAGATCATTGACAAATAACGATTGACTTTAGTTTTACGAAATATCTAATTGAACGCTGAGGTTTTTTAAAACGGTAAACAAACGGTAAAATAAATCTCTTCGGAAATTGACAAATCTTAATTATACACGTTACGCGCGCTTCACTCGCATCAAAAATATTGCTTTTTGACACAATTTATTGAAAATTGTGTGTTGTCGGTTCGAAAAATTGACGGTCTAACTATAAAAAAATTCGTATTTTTTGCTTTTTTCAAAAAATGAGGTCATATAACTTTACGATAAATACACTGAAATATTTGACTCTGGCTTAAATGACAATCTTTCCGATGTTTTCGAAAGTTTTTTAAATGTTTGTATTGCTTCGTCCATCTCTTTCCGATCTCTGTCAATCGCGCGTTCGCCACACTCGATTTTTAGCAATAAAATATGAAATCACTTTGCTACGGAAATCCACTTATAAACAAATCAAATTTATACGTTCGATTTTCAAGTTACCAATTAAAAATTTAAAAGAATATTCCAAACGATTAAAAGATATCCTCCAAAAAGTCAACAAAACCAATTTCCCCTTTCCCTTTAAAAATCTGAATAAACCAAAGCCGGTATCATCCACCGTAACCCAAAACATTACCATCGACCGATCGCAAACTTGCCTCGCATCAAAAACTCCGCGAATCCGGCGTCATCGGCGCAAAGTGCTTCCAGCCACCGGCAAACCATTACAACCTTGGATTTATCCGCGCGTCGAGTGCGGCAGGCGCGATTGAGCCTCGATTTTTCTATACATACGCGCATACACGCGATGCACACACAGAGGATATACGGCGCGTAGCTGCCAAAACGATCGGCTTTTCACGCGCGCGCGAGGCTCCTCGGCTCCCACAGCTACACACGTACGCTCGTCGCACTTTCGACCGATCAATAATGGCAGTCACGTGCCAGGCACGCCTATAACGATGCAGCACGACATATTTCGTATGCAGCCCCGTGCTCCACTGCACTGGCTGGCCCAACTGGCTGGCTGCGCGCGTGCGGCTGCAGCTGCGCGATCGATTTTTCGACGAGGCCGGGCGCGCCTGAAAAATTTCATTAATCCAAGCCCCAGAGCCTGGCTATATATGTAGATGCCAAGAGCCAATTAATGTACGTAGCCTCGTGGTGAGGTACTTCGGGGTGATGTGAGAAAGCTGCGATCCCTGAGTGGTTTAGGCTATGCGCGCGTGATGACGCTTTTTAATTGGCCAATTTGGATTTCTGCTCTTTGTAACAGGTTGCAGGGATGTGATGCTTTTTTTGGTTGATCAATTTTTGAGGGGTATGGATTTCTTAGGTGCGCGAGATTTTACTTTGAAGATAAGTGATCACTGACTTTGAGTTTTTTTGGTTTAAAAATATTTTAATGCTGTTAGTGCATTTTGAAAACTTGAGGCTAGATCAATATAAACTGTATATCAAGTTATAATTTGGTCACTTGAAACTTACTTTTTAAAAGGCCAGTTTTAAAACTCAAATCTTGGAAATATATAATTTTAAATTTTTAATAAAATAAAAAACTGATTATATAAAAGAAAGCTATAAAATATAATACATCTGAAAATTAAAAAAGAAATTTCCTAACTTTGATTTAGATAATTAAAAATCACAACTTTGAAATACAATCTAACAATCTAGATTTAATAATAAAAAGACCATCTTTTCATCAGGAACTCATACAGGACTCGCTATTCAACAAGAAAGTATAGTAACGTCGTGCTGCATCGTCGCAAAATTAGCGCAGTTACAGTCCGCGTTTGTAATACGTCGCTTCCGGAAAATTACAACATCGCCATATAGTATAACAGGTCCATTCTATGTACAGTACACAATAAAACGATTCGAACGCCTCCGCGAACGGAAATTAGCTTCGCACACACCGATATTTATTGAATATTGGCCCGCCGGTACGCCCAGCTCTTGCCAGTAATTATCGTTAACGTTATAAATCTATTTATTATTTATACTCGGTAAATCGTGTTTATCTATCTTTAAAAATGGCTCGCGCCGCTTATTACTACGTAATCATACGCTCCTAGAAGTATTGTAACTCTTTGCTTTTTTTTTTATATATTTTACGCACTTGACTTTTCCTTATGCGTATTATATATATTTGTGAATTATTTATACAAGAGGCTGCAACCCTTAATTCTTGCGTCGCGATTCGTCTACTGTAACTATATAATCATGTAGAGTGGACTCGCGCAGTCGTCAAGAATATCTGATGAAATTTTTTTCACCTGTTGATTTTTCCTCTCTCGTGCTTTTCAAAGCCCAGCTTAAGGTGAAGGATACTGCGTTCGCATTTTCTTTGTCTACAAAAGCATTTTAAGGACTAGTTGAAGCGATGATCATCAATTTTTTTTCAATGAACGATTTACATGTGGGTTTGAGAGTATTTGTATTTTTGTTACATTAAGGAGATGTCCGTACATCTATGATAGATGTATGAATATTTACGCAAGAGTTACAGTTTAATGTGTTAACTTTATTAGATTCTTCATTTTATGTTTTACGTCGTATTTTTTTCTCGACACTAATCTTGTACGCTTTTTCTCATTCATACTCAAGTTTTCTTCCGCGCTCACTTTCTTAACAATTTTATAGAATATTGGTCTTTGGTTATACAAGCAGCTTGTTAGTTTAATAAAATTTCCACTTTGCTTAGCTTCATTTTAAATGAAGGTGTAATCAACTTTTCTCATAACTCCAATTATGAACATGTTTTTAATAATGCAAACAAAGATAAAAAGTCAATTCACACGTTTTTCAAATATTCAAAATTAAATTTTTAATAATATGTACTTTGCAAAATTTTATTACATTATACGAAATGATTTTGTTATTTAGAATACATGTGAAATTCAAATTATTTAATCCATGAGGAAAGATTTTTGAGAATTTGCAGTTTGAAAGAAATGTATTGTCAATTAGTATTCTAAAAATGTCTATCTATAGAGTACATTTTTGGAATACATCAAAGAGTACATTTTTGGAATAATTATTTTTCTTATTCTGTTACATAAAATAATTAGAAAAGTTAGCTTAAAAAAGCAAAAATGTATACTTTTACATTAATTATATTTTTTTGAGGTCACGGGTAATATTTACTTACAAAGATGTTGATTATTGCGATCTTTCATTGTAAGCATTTTCGTTTAAGAAAAAGCGGTTGGCAATTTATTATCTAAAGCTTATTTTACAATTGCCTTTCAATTTTTACTATAATGAAAAAATAAAACGAATAAATAAAATAAACATAAGCAAAAAGAAATCAAATCAAGCAAATGAAAACAAGACTTTTTGAAATCTAATATTCTTTATTACAATACTTGTAAATACATTATTCTTTAGGATTCACAAAATAATTTTCTTTATGTTATAATATTATTGCTTGTCGATAATGTTATCAATGTATAATTTTGCTCTCTAAAACCTTGTAAAAATACGCTATTTCTCCCTTTATTCGTTAAATTATAATAAGTACTCAGTTTATTTTTTACTGTTATCCTCTAAAAATATGAAGCTTCATACGTAAAATTAAATGTTTTGCTGCATTCTATTAAAAACACAAATAACTTAAACATTACGAAAACTTACGTAATTCAAACATATTTATAACCATTTAAGCGAATTCAAACATGCACTTGTAATGATGTATATTTATTATAACTGAAATAATTAGTCAATTAATGAAAACTCGTGCAAAGGCGCTAACGGCAATTGCAAATTAACCTTAAATCTTCGAAAAGACTGAATAAACCTAATTAGCATTTATCCATCTGAATTCATTCAGAATAATTTATTGCTTTGCTTTCCGATATAAAGCTGTTAGCGCTGCGTCAGCTGAGTAGCTGTATTTTTTCTCTTACTAAATGTACCGAGTTCTACTGTATCATGAATGTGTCATTACCAAAGTTACGAATGAGCTCGAAATTTTAATTTCACAAACCAGCAAATTTAAAGTTTATTTTTTACCGATCAATGCGCATAATTAAAAGTTTATGTAAAGAATATATCAAGTTAAATGAAATATGAGTTGCACATTAGACTTTAATCGGTATTGCGACATTCATAATACAAAATATTAGGATCATTTGTGCACATATTTGATACTATTTCTTCAAGTACTAAACATATTTGAACACATCATATTCACTATTAATCAATCGTACTTGTTCCTCAATAAGCGCATTATGCCTATGTATTTAAATATCATTTTCGACGGAGTCCGTAAAGGTTTCATTCGTTTCACTTTTCCATACGTCCACTACTGTATATTGCTAGATTCTACATAATATTATGTAGTACCTACGCTAAACGCATCAATCGATCGGCTCACAAATGGATTTCTGTACAAAAAAACGCTTTATATTTATTATATTTAGAAAATATTTAGAATTTCCCACGTAAATGAGATTCAATAGTTAGTCATTATTACAAATATAACTTAATTTCATTTGAATTTAGGGCTCAAAAATCCCATTTTAAGAGAACCGTCGAGAACGATGCGCTATTTATTTTAATGTCTGAGTACACTTGGTACAAGTTGGCAATTTCTCGCGGCTAATGTTTTTTTTTATTTTTTTCTTTACAATATAGTATAATATATATAATAATATTATTCCGTAAAGCTTCATTACGGTCAAAGATCCTCGTCGCGCAAATATATATATCATGTATATATAATCATTTCAACTCTAATCGTATATTAAGAATATTTTTATATTTATATCACTATTAATGCAGACTCTTCTGTTGGGTCGTTACAAGCAGGCGACGTATAATATATGTATAATATATGTTATAAATATAACTAACGGTACTTAATCGAACTGTTCCCTCGCGTGCAAGATGCGCTTTGTTAAATCAGTCTGACGATAATCTCTTTGTTTCTATCATGCCCCCGGACTTCGGAACCCATTAAACAAGAAGGCGCGATACATCCTACTTTCCGGTCGCTACCATTACTCCCCCCTCCCTCCTTTACGTATATATATATCTAACATCGCCAAATCTTCACTCGTCCACTTTAATTGTAAGTAAGCGACCGGCTAGCCATCGTGACCGCCTTCTTTCTCAACGGATTCACGCGTCCGAGGGATCGTCCTTCAAATTGTTAGATTTTTTTATTGGTTGTAATGTTCAGCGTAGAATTACCGCTCCGTATAGACCCCCGAGAGTAAGTTGAGCAGGGTCGTTATACTAGAAGCGAAGAAGAGAAAGTCGACAGACGTGTGGAGAGATGGAAAAAGTGTGTTGGAGAAATAGATGAATAGATGGGTGGAAATGAAGAAAGAGAGAGGGAGAGGCACAAGAAGATAGAGCTGCGGAAGAAACCAATAAGAGGAAGAAAATAAGCACAAGAGAGTGCCTCGTTACAAGTGGCAAGAAACTCCGCACCAAAGACTGCAGTGAGTTACGCACACTGACAAACAGGTGACGTATACGAGACAAGAAATACGAGGGTAGAGAAAGAGAGAGAGGGGAAGAGAGGGAGAGATAGAGAGAGAGACATTACGTAGGACACGCGTTAAAGAAGGAATCGTGATGCTCGACGACGATGTTAAATTCGCGTGCAAGCGAATAATCTAATCTTGACCTTCGAAGCGGCGAAAACACACGACGAATCTTTTTTGATTGCTTTCTCGAAGAAAGAGCTAAAAATATATGTATATATAAATATGTATGTACGTGAGGTCCTTTACATAGAGCGACTTGGAAACATTCGACATAGTCTAATAGAGCGAAGCTAGTTTCCGCTTTTCGAGTATATATTTAACAAAAATTGACGTCTCTAGGTATCTTTCGAAATACTCTTAATCGTAAAACTATATACGTACGTGAGTCGCGAAACTTTAAACACTATTAGGAATATAATCAGCAACGCGCATCAAAATTTTAATGTAGCCTTCTACGTTATGTTACAGTTTTCGAATATACAATATACGAATTACGCGTTATGTAATCTCAATGGTAATTGCTTTGACCACCAGATGGCAGGTTGATGACGAGCATCCCGACGAGCGCATAGATATAGGAGAGAGGGGGAAAAAGACAGAGTTTGAGAAAGAGCCGGGGGAATCCCCGGCCAGGAAACTCGTGAGTACATATATTTACAGTGTTGCCAAGGCTGGAGGAGAAAGGAATTTTCGCGCGCTTCATTTGGAATGGCACGCGAAATTGGAGCCGGAAAACATACACATACAGTCACATACGCAGACACAATCACACGTGCACGATATATAAGAGAAGATCGAGAGATAAAGTCGAGGTGGCGTGCCGAGCGCGCGCGCGAACTTCGCGGGCCGCGGGCTCAGATTAATTAGCGCGATAGAAGACGCCAGCAAGCGCAAGGGGCGAAACTTGGCGCCCACCCGCTGAAAGGAGAGATGGGCGCCACTACGTATATAGATACATAAACATACGTGCCGACAACGACGGAATAAAGTTTCATCTTCGAGCCATTTTTTGCCGCTCGCTGCTTTCGGTTCTTTTTTTCACCCGCAATTTTTTTTTCTGCTTTTTTTAACTTGCCAAAGTTTTGTTCAATAGAGCGCTTTATTTCTCGCACGGGCGCGCTCATTGTGAAGTTAGTTTCGCCGCTATAGCTCCGGTTGAGCGGAAACTTGGTGCGCGGGAGCCCGAGCGGTCTAATTGAGGTTTCAAGCAATTGACAGATTATGTCGTTAGCGAGAGAATTGGAAATTCGCAGAGAATATAGTGTGTGGGCAGATTGTAAGTAGAGTCGATTAATTAGGAATGCGTACAGATTGCCTAGGAAAAGAAAGAATGTAGAAGTATAAATAGAGTCAGAAATCTCTCATCAGTAATTTACATGTTTTATGTTTCAGCAAGGATAAGTCATCAAAAGAAAGGAAGCACATGAAAAAGTTCATAGTAGTAGAAGGACAGTTAAACACGGAAGTGGAAAGAAGCACAAACAGAAATTTGAACATTGAATCATATTCTATGATGGAAGGTAGCTTTCGTGTAAACAATTTTAAAATTTACTACAAATTTAACTCTTTTTAAAGATTTTTAGAGTCAATATTTTTTTGACATTGAAACAATATTACACATAGTAACGGTACAAAGAAGATACTCAAACAGTATTTTTAATACTACTTGTTCAATATTTTTCATAGAATTGTAATATGCAACAGTAAAACTATTACCATAATACTGCTACTGCCTGGAGCAAAAATATTGTTCCGACGTCCTTATACAACTTATGGTATAATTAATTTTATTTGTTTCACAAGAAATTTATCTCTCATCATAGAATACAACAGTGAAATGTAAAAAGAGTTCAAGAAGTAGTGGAAGCCGAAAAATTGTTAAACGGTTTTTACGACGTTACTCGAATTATTTACACTTACATAGCCACATAAAAAATTTAAGGCCAAGGCTATGTATGAACTCTTTTTGCGCATCTAATTAAAACCCTCTGTAAATATATACTTTAATCAGCTTCGCAAATATTTTGTATCGCAGAATTTGTTTATTTATTATTTATATCATTTCTTATAGCTTTGTACGCATAAATTTTGAGCACCTCTATTACGGGTATATATATACTTTTTTTTTTGAAGACTTCACTTCCGAATGACTAATCAACACGCGGCCGTAAAACTTCTTTTTATTAAGCATTGTCTATGTATAAAGGATTATAAAAAAATCAAGTCAAATTTCGCTCGTATTTGCAAATTTTCCAAATTTAAAGAATTTTACTTTATCTTTTATTGCGTTTCAACCCTTACGTTTTATTCTCCGCTTTTTTTTCAACGTCATTTTATCTATCCACAAAAAATACCGCAGAGAGGAACTCAGATAATCATCAGGATTCCTTGCCTGTTTTTCGTTATGTTTTATCGAAACGCAAAATTGTTCAGCTTTTATTATTCTAAAAGTTCTGGATCTTGGTGTCTCTCTTGGTGAATTTGCGTATACAAGGACAAGACGTTATTATATTAATTGGCTTTTAGAAAAATAATATATCGTACACTTGAAGCACCAAAATTACGCGCACGCTTCTCTGACCTTTTCTCTCATTGTCGTACCACTTTTACCTCATTTCCAATAGCATTATACAGTCTACTTATAAACGTGTGGGATCTGATGAGAAAAATGCTGCTCGGCAAGGTAAATGGCAAATCGATGTATGAATGAATGTAGGCTACGTTTTCACTCGTTGTATAAAATCGTTGTATTAGCGCAAGCATCGTTAGAAAAAAAAAAAATAATGACGCACGTAATAAACAAATGTAATAAAAATTATGTTAAAATATGAGATGTGAATGAAGGATGGTGATGACGAGGATGTAAATAATAAAAATGACAATGGTTATAATGTAAAAAAACATTGTTTCACATAAAACATCAATAATAATTAATCATAATATAAATATAAATAATAAGTGATTTCGACATAAATAATTAAATAATAATTATAACTAATCATAGCATAAATATAATAAATATCATAAATCGAGTAAACTAGAACGTGCTGATACTTCAAGTCTAAATCGGCTGATCGCTCATCGCTGATCAGCGGCTTGATTCAATTAAACTAATCTCACTAAAACACTCAAACAAATAAGTGAACGGAATGTGTGTGAGTTGCGAAATTGTCGCGCTATGCTCTATATACATTTGTGTTAACTGGCACGCTGTGTTCCTAAATAAAGGCATTATGAGCAATAAAATTACCTAGTTATAAAAATTTTCATTTTGGTTTCGTTCCTTTAAATATAGTGCTGCGAATTTAAGTGAATTGGTGTGTCAAAAGGCGGATACTTTTGGTTATGCAGGACAAATGCTTTCATCAAAGAGGCATTTTAAATAATCTAACCAAAAGATGTCACCCTACCTCTACTGTTTATACAAATTTCATAATATTTTTATATTTTCAAATTATAACAAAAACTGTTATGCTTATTAAATTTTATAATTTTGAGCTTTCTTAAGTAGGTATACTACTTTCAACAAAATAAATTTAAACTCAATGAAAGCCAATGCTCTACACTCCACAGGTATCCTGCACTACACGAAACGTACATTGCTTATCAATTTATTGCTCTACAGTGATGCGTGTATGATAATATCGCTCGGCAGGTTTCGTCCCTTCTCGCACAGATTTTTTTTTTTCATTTTGGTTCATTATTAATCTCATCTTTGGATTTATACTTCGACTAGCTTTACGTTTATTCTCAATCTTCTACCCCTCGCTCCTAAATTTATATTACATTATATACTCACTCGCACTCACGCCGATTCTAAACGCTCGAGAACAAAAATATATTGCGTCAGGTATCGCATATCCTACTGTACATGCACACACTTCATTTATAATTTTTTTTTTTCTACAGCCTTTAATTACGTCTCGATCGTATGCACTTGCCTTTTTTTCTCGACTTGCACTTATTCTCCTTTCTTTTAGGTATCAATGAACGGTTATAGCGCCTTAATAATAAAATATAAAAAAAATTAGATTGCTGATCGTTTACACAATTATTGCGGCTACGCGAGTAAACGAATTAGCCGACGACTAGCTTTGTTAGCAACGCAGGATTCACGATTTTTTTTTCTCCTTTTTCGAATATCTCTAGAGGATCCGCGCGCTTGTTCGCGCGTATTTAACTAATTGCACGGCTCCTGATGGGACTTGCTGCCTAATTTTTCATTTTACTCGCTCGATGCTCTTCCGAGACCCGAGCCGCTTCGACGCTGTTTTCGTATTCGTAATTTATTGACTTATTCGCTCTTTCAAGAGCTGCGATTTTTGGTATGCCTTCCGTTCTGATAGTACAATTTTTAATTGACTAAGTTCAATTCTTTAAATGACTAGAAACTTTGTATTTTATATTGACTTCGAATAGCACGCAATCATTACTCGACCTTCCGAATCTTTATTACATCTTTTTTTTTCACAAGCAGTTTCACGAAGCGCTCGAAGCGACTACGAGCCACGTTTTGACTAGTATGTCGTACACTTTTTTTTAACCCTACGCAGAATCGCTGACGTTCTATAAAATAGCATGCTCGCGATCGGCTGTCGATAAATGGAGAGCACGAAGCTATCTTTGATACAATAAATAACGGCAATCGTCAACTCGTACGTATATATTATGCACGCCACGATCGGTTAATAATTATTATTGCGGATTTGAAATACGGGCAAAATACGAGGTATAAGGGATATAAATATTTGAAATCTCCTTCAAAAGGGAGGCTCATGGCTTCATTATTTATTTATTTATTTTTGTTCGATGTTCAATCATTTTCTCTAGATTAAGTGTTAATTCGTTGTGTCGAAACATTGCTTTGACCGTTACGTGTTTATAATGTCGCCTCATTTAAGTATTGCTCGCTAAAAAATGTCTCATAACAAAAAGAATTATTTTATACGAGTTTTTCGTATTGACGATTTACAATGCTTAGCATTAATACCGTAACGAAGAATCTTGATTCTTCTTGCCGTTATCCTCCTCACTTACTTGGTGTTATATTGCGCTAAGTTTCATATTTTTTTTCAAACTTTAACGTTACTGCATACGTGTTTAGGGTTTTTTTAAATTTATTAATTTTTTTTTTAAGTCTTACATATTGCATTATAGTGTTTACGAATGTTCGTGCGTATGTGTAAGTGTAATAATGCATATGGTCTCTTAGTTAATCTTACAATGCGCGCTACCGATGTCTCTCCGCTCTCTCGTGTGTATAACGAGCGCTTCGCTCGCTTTTCCTTTGACTGATCATCGAAACGTACGCCGGAGAATCCGAAACGATCGTCAATAATTATCCGCAACGCGCATTGGCACCACTGCTCGTCGAAAGTTTTAAATTTACATTAACACAGTTTCCCCGAGTCTGTCCAAACAAATTTGTCCAAGAATGCCTTAAGCGTCTTTAAGGCACTTCGCAATCCCGAGGAGCAATTAAAATCCCCGTGCGTCGTCAGACGACCGACATTGTCGTACTAAGCGACCAGTGGCGCCGCCGCGCTCCCGGGGATTCCCCGACTTACGTCCCCACTCCTCCCCTAAATTTCTACCTACGCTCGCTGCGCGCATTCGCTCGACTTTGATCGTTTCGTGTCTCTGTTTCTCTGTACGCTCTCGCGCTATCTGGAGCAACAGCCCGCGAAGCCTCCTTTCCCGGGCCGCGCGGCGCGCTATCCGCGGGCCAATAAATATCTAGGATAACGAAAAATAAAATCGAATAAATGAAACGGGAATCGATGCATTTTATACTTGGTTGTCTGTCGTCGGGTATACGACGTGTCGGGCGTACATGTATACGAATATGTCTGGCTCGATCGGCGGCTAGCTCGACGACCTCCCGAGCGAATGCGTGACTAGAGAGAGACGTTCTTTATTTATGTATACTAATAAATAGAGCTATATATAATAATGTATGCTTTTTTAGTAATCGACTAGAGTGACTAGACTGCAGCGCGGACGCGAATCTCGTTCGACCTCGCTTCTTTTTTCCTTACTTCTTTCCTTGCTCTTCTCCGTTTCCTTCATTGCTTTTTTTGGTTTCGTTTATTCTTTCCCTCCTTTATACGCTTAAACTTACTGGACGTTTCTTTAGTCAATGTTTAAAGATAATCATCTCGTCTACGTGGTACTGGCACTTTTCTACTTAAACCTACTACACCCCCTCTCGCACCTTTATTTTCAGCATTTTTTACTCATGTGGCTGTACGTGTAGTATACGTGTAAATACGTGTGGTGTATTTATATATATACGTGTAAGTGTTTAGCTGTATCGTAATGAGCGACCTGTTACATTGCTCGTTGTCCGCGCTCCTCTCGCTGACCTATACACGCGTGAATAATAGCAAAACGCTTCATCGCCATCGCATGTATAAATACCTCAGACGGGCGACGAAGCTAAAGAAACTCTTGTCTCCTGGAACGCCTCTCAATTAACAACAACAATAGCCCCTCTACTCTCCGGACGTCCGCTAGCTCGATCTCCGCTCCCCTGGCAGATCCTCGCCGCTCTCCTCATCGCTGGTCTGCTACAATCCCCGATTGTTATTGCTGCCGCCGTTGCCATTGTTGTTCTGCAGCTGCTGTCCCGTTCCCGTCGTCGTCGCCGTCCCCGTGGCTTCGTCGTCCCTCAGACAGGCGGACTCCAGGTGCTTGTTCAGGTAGGACTTGAGCGCGAAGGTCTTGTGGCAGCGCGAGCACTCGTAGTTTTTATCGGCCGAGTGCGTCTGCATGTGGGCTCTTAGGTTAGACCTGTCGGCGAAGGCCTTGCCGCAGTGGGCGCAGCCGTAGGG
>UELX01003671.1:0-22018 GCA_900480035.1 Eupelmus urozonus
AGCATTTTCTTGAAGCATGGCTGCCTGTATAAAGTTCTGATATGGTGCGGCACTTTATTCCATAGGCGCACCGCTTCGACTGTGAATGAGAAGTCGTAATTTTTAGTATGAATTTTTTTTTTATTTTGAATTTCCATAATTTATTTTCAAAAATCAGACATTTTAAAAAACTTATATATTTTCACATAAAAAATAAATGCTGATGCATCTATTAGAAAATTGTTGAAATAAAAGAGATATTTATTAATATAATAATTATATTTCGATCAAATTGAAGCATGTGTCGATTGAAACATGCATATCGACATTTTAACATATTTCACTTAATTTAACTTATTTCTCTTAAAGTTCATTATTGCCTAGAAGCTTTTTCTATAAGACAATCAGATCGTTTACGTTTCATCTCGCATCTCCATCCGATAGAACACAAAAAAACCATCCAGACCAATAATCCCAGGAAACAATGGAAAACAGCAGCGGCTTTCGAGTCGGTAAATAAATTCCACTTTCCGACGAGGTTGTTTGTTAGAAAGTGGTCTGCGAAAATATACCGAGACACGCGTGCAACTGCCAGAGTGCAGCGGCGTCATTTCAATCGGATTGGGATTCTATATCGGCTCGGAAATCCTCCCTCGTCGGCAAAGGATCAGTCCCAAACTCTGCACTCGTGGACGAATTTAAATTTTGTGTAAAAAATGCAAGTGGCGCATCGGGATACTTTGTGCATGTATCGCCAGCTGCCGCATGCGCGCTGCAAGTTCGAGGCGATTTCAAACGATGAGAGAGTCCAAAGTATAACGAGAGAGAGATTTTTTTTTAGTCTGTATCGGAAATGGAAATTGGGGTGGAACGTTGGAATAGAAAATTTTTGATTCTGGTGATATAGAGGGACGGTCAGAATTTTAAACAGAGTCGGGTTTTATTAAAAAATGTTTTCGTACGTAAATACAGTTAAATCAATTTATTTTCTCTAAAAATTACACTATACTATTTTAATCGTTAATTACACCGATCTTAAAAATTCAACAAATTTCAACAATTAATCAAAGCTAAAACAAATTTCCCAATTACCGATACTACCGGTAGGAAGTACCTCAAGCCCCTACCTAAAACCTTAATTAAAACCACTCTTCCACATCCTCATGAGATATTCTCTATCAAGCTGACTCCAAATGGGCCACTATACGCCCGCAGATGCATTCGATCTCGCCTCCCGCAGACTGGCTCAGCGCTCGCGCCTGTCCGAAGGGGTGCAGCCGTATATACACCGCTGCGGGGTTAGTTTGGGGGGCTATACAGCTTGGGCTGCGTTATATCCAGCTCGAAATCGGAAATGCACGGAGAGGCGCCGCGCCATTAATTAAAATCCCCGGAGCGTCCGCTTTCTCTCCTCTCTCTCTCTCTCTCTCTGTCTACGTCAATCCGCATATGCGCGCACTACTCCGGCGCTCCTCCGGTTTAATATTTATCGCGTAATAGAATATAAACTCCCCTCAGCCGTAAACTCTCGGAAACTAAATCCTAACTATAGTAGAACTCGCGCGTCGGTCATGCGTTCCTTGCTTGGCTCTGGCTCGGCCGTATCTGACGGTTATCGCTGATGTGCTGGACCTACTGAGCTCTTGCCGCTGGAGTTCTATTAAAGTCTGTACCTGTGTGCGGTTATACGAGCGTATTTTGGGAGCCTGACGTGTGGGTATGGACTAAAAAGCCGCGAGTGGAAAATTATATAAACCGTAATTGGCAGGGACCTGGAATAGTTTCGGTGTACTACATTATTTTGTTATTAGCCCTGAAAAGGTTCATCTCGTTGCTGCGTAAAGAACGTGGAAGTCTTGTTATTTCAGATTTAATAATCTGTTCGTAATAGAAAATTCAACATCAAGATAAAACTAACATTTTTAATTACATTAATACTATCTCATTGATAATTCAAATCCTTATTTTATCATTATTCCATCAAATCCATCCATTCAATTTCTATTCGAAAAGAAGCCCCATTTCACACACCCCACAGCCCAAACCAAAATGAACCTGTTTAAATCCCCATTCCACCCATACACAGACCTATCAAGCCTCTCCGGCAAAGGGATTCGATTAGTTTAAACTTTCCATCCCAAGCGACCTCATTACCGCCACCTATGCCCAAATCCCACGAGCTGCAGAGCCGCATAGAGGCGCGCGACACGTAGAAATCCGATTGGCGTTATATACGCGCGATTGTGCGTGCGCGCGAGGCCGTGCAGCGCATTGAAGGATATTGCCGGATTCTGCTCCGCGCGCTCGCTCTGCGGCCGCACACGCGCGTACTCCTCGATCTCAGGGATATGTACATGATGGGGTAGGGGGGCTGTATGCAGTGCCGAGGGGATCGAGAGATGAAGCTAGAGAGAGAGAGGGGGGAGATGGACTTCTGGATGGGTATTGTTCGGGCGAGAAACTGCAATTGTACGCGTCCATATAGGCGGCTAATACAGGTACGCGTAGGTGTGTATATTGTGCTGTATGTGAGCGGCTGTGCCGTTTGGTTGGGGGTGTAGTTGTGAATGAGGGCGAGTGGAAGGACACGCGACTGTTTATGTGATTGTGAGTGTATGCCGATATGTATTATTAAAGAGCAAGAATGGCTAAATTGTAGAAGTGCGATGTATAAAGTACTTAATTTTATAAGTATTAAAAAAGAGAGCGAGATAATTTATTGAAAACAATTCAAATGTTCGTTATGTCAGTCCAGTTATTATCATCCATATCGCCCAGCACTTGAACATTCGTCAAGCATTAATCGATCCACAGTACAGCTTCTGCCCAAACTACATACGTGTGCTTACACATCACTTGCCGCGCGAATAAACGCAGCCGAGGGTGGCCGAGTGCAAGGGAGAGCCAGAGCGCTGGGCTACACACACGATGTGTCATGACTCGCGGCCTCGTAAACTGTAGATATTAAATTTTTACAATCGCGACTGTTCTCTCTCTCTCTCGGACTCTGCCGGTTATGATGATTAGATGTAACTCGATAATACACGCGCCGCGGAAATCGCGCAGCGGTCGTTAAAGGTGCCGTTAAATCGGCAAGAGAGAGAGAGAGAGAGCTAAAAATCGTAAAACTCCCTGCGCTCCTGCTGCTGCGCGCAGAGAGACGTAAGAAGCTGGAGCATCGCTGCAGCAGCCCGTGGAGAGGATACGCCTCTGGGGCATATCGTTGTTTGCGCTCGATCGCAGCCGAGCTCACGTTTTTGCTTGTCCGGAGAGTGGCTTTCTGCAATTTTGCATGATTGCGGTGAATATTTTATTTCAGCGGTGGGTTTTTTTTTTGTGTACGACTGGCTGCCGCCGCAGCCGCCGCTGAGAGAAGGAGAGAAAGATTGGCTGAGGGATTCGACGGAGCGCGGAGTAAGTTTCCCGGAGAGATGGGGTCAGGGAGGTTTGACGGAATAAAGGAAATTTGAATGTACGGCGTTGTATTATTCATTGCAATTTTAATACAGAAAGTCTTGTGCAATTTTTATGGCGATGCGTGCGCGGGGTATGCATGTACGACGAGCTATGCTGGAGACTCGCAGGCTACAGGCTAGGATGGGTGTAACCCAAGTGAAATAAGGATTTAAAAAGTTATTTAAAACTATAAGACGGAATTTGCGAGTAAGAAGAAAATAATGATGAAAATAAAAAAAAAAATAGTTTGAAGGTTTATTACAATTTTTAAGGGAACATTCAACACTTTACGAAACCAAAACAGTTAACGCCATATATTAATGCTAATAAAATTTAAATAATATATTTATAAATTAGGATATGAAACATAGAATCAGGCTTTCAAAAATAAATTTGATTTCAATAACGTGTCCAATAAAAAAACTGATAAAGAATGATTGAATCAGATCAACTTAGTGGTTTAACGCGGTCACATGCCTTATTAGAGTAACACGTTTTTTTATCTATTTAATAATTTCGAAACCACTATTAAAAGTATTAAAAATGTTGATTTAACTTTTATTTAACTTTCAACAATCACCAGATTTTGCGCTTGTAATAGTTTATTGTTATTACAGTATAGTAGACATACGTTAAGTAATTATATCTCCAGTTTTAACATGCAAATACAAATATTTACTTATATTTATAATACAGCTAATTATCTTAATTTTA
Source organism: Eupelmus urozonus (assembly GCA_900480035.1). NCBI lineage: Eukaryota > Metazoa > Arthropoda > Insecta > Hymenoptera > Eupelmidae > Eupelmus > Eupelmus urozonus. The sequence goes on from UELX01003671.1 coordinate 4,150, forward strand.
GTAGACTACACTTATTTTCTATTAAAATTTTTTATAACATAATATAACATAAATATAAATATAACATATTTATATTTTTATATAATATAATATGTAAATTTTCATGATATTAAATTTAGTAAATATAAAAGTTACTTTAAGAATTAAAACCTACATTTTAAGCTTTTATAAAGATTAAAATTTAGGTTTTAAACTTTTTACTTCAAGATCTCGACCATTATTATTACCTTATCCTAATATATATAATTATTTATAAATTCATGAATTTAAAAGAATGAATATTTTCGAAGAATTCATTTGAAATCTAAAGTGTTTTCTGTTTTATTTCGAACGAATAGTTCATCAAAAACTCAACACATGCCTCAAACAACCCCTTATGTGAAATAAATATAATTTCATAAGAATCCATTTGGACCTTACTGACCCTTTTATTTCATAACGCCATTCCTCAAAATAATTCATCGGTTTACATTTAATGTGAAAATGCAATTTAAAACTCGGCGGCCACTTTTTTTCATAAATCACGAAAAAACCCAAATGGCTGGGACAGCGTCGAGAGAGCTCTCTGTTTGACTTTTTTTGCCTATATCGCGCAGCGCTCGATTCCCAGATGACGTAAAGGGATTTCAGAAAAACGCGAAAGCCTGTTTGCTGGTGCGTGCGCGAGTAAAGGGGGAGGCAGAATCCGTTCGAACAGCCCCAAAACGCCGTAATGGGTTTCGAGCTTATTTATTTCGGTGCGCGCCGCTGGAAATCCGCCCCGTAAGTGAATAAAACAAAATTATTAGGTACGTGGACGGTGCTGATGGCAAATACGTCGACGTTTCGCTTTGAAATTTTTTTGACCCTGTCTGTCGCAGGTCTGTCAAAAATGGGGAATATTTTACTTATTTTATGACTGGGAGAAGCTGGGGCGGGTCAAAATGTTTTGAAAATATTGACTTATTTTATAAAGAGTAAAGTTATGGTTTTTGTTCCATTTATATTAGTATCTTAAATGATAACGAACAACAATTTTATTGATATAAAATTCACAATAGCCAAGTTTTAAATTATTTCAATGATATTTAATAAACATTTAAAAAAAAATCATACAATTAGTCAATCCTCAGCACCCTCAAAAATTTATTCACCCCCAAAAAACTCCTAATTAAATTATTCCCCTTTTAATAAGCCGCTCGCGCTCGTTATAAATCTCTCCTCAAAAATAAAATCACCATCCGCTCTAATATAACCACGCCGCGCGTACATCATACTGGAAATCGCGCTTATATATATATAATAATAACAGCATCCCTCTCTCTCTCTTCCCTGGATATTCCGGCTGTACGCACAGCAGCTTTCAACCCCCTTCCGGCGCAGGCGAAAAGGAAAGTCGCGCATAACTCGTGTGCTGGCTGTATTCACGTGGCCTGCGAGCGCGCTTGCAAGCATATTCGTAAAAGCGCCGGAGCGAGAGCGCTTTATTTCTCGACGCCGCTGCGGAGAGAAGAAAAGAAAAGGGAGAATCGCGCGGGAATTTATTAGGCACTAAGTCGCGAAACTGCCGCGCTGCCAATCAAGAATTATGCTCGATAACCGGGAATTGCGCGAGCTCGAGCTTCGTGGAGGTAGATTGTGGGCTGGTTTTGTTGGAGATCTTTGAAGAAAATTTAGAAAGTTGAGAGAATATGTTTTATTTGACATGGTGAGGTAGCTTCTGAGAGGTTTAATGATAATACGTGGTTTTGATGAAACTGGAATATTCAAGAAAACCACAAAATTAAAAACAGAAAATGAGTGAAATTGTTTATGTATATACATCAACTGGAAGAAAAATTTTCAATACTAGTAGCAATAATTTTTTTTTTTTTTTTTCACTGGAAAAGAAAATGCTTCCACTTTTTTTTTAATATAAAATAACTCCGTTGTCTTAGAAAATTCTATTAAAGCATTTTAAGAAAAATTTAAAGGATAGAATACATATGAAATATTTTACTTCCAGAATTTTGAAAACATGTAATATCTGATATAAAAAATTTTACTTTGAATAGACAATAAAGTTTTCTACATTTTCTTTAAAAGTTTCTTTATTTCGCTAAATCTCTTTTTTACTATATAATAGTATTAATGCATCCTACCGATTCTACGATACGCACTACTTAACAATTCACTAATTAATTTTACAAAAATACGAAAAACAATCCACCTCGAAACAAAATCTAACATAATTTTCACCCATATGAATTCAATTAAAAGCTAGCAGCTACAACATTCAACTAGAAACCGACTATAATCATCCGTCCATTACATTTCATTAATTCATAACGGTCCCACTCAGACTTCAGCACAAAACCCGTTCGCGCAAAAAGTCCCAAGAATAGAACGTACACACCTCGCATAACCGTAACTCGCCAAAAGTACTACAGTTCCAATCAGCTGTCTGTTACTCCGCTACCCTAATACGTTGCTATACTCCTCAGATCCTTCACGACTCTCTGCCTGGAAGCCAAAACATCACGTATACACACACACACATATACATAAACGCGCAGCCCCGGTAATCGAGTAGCCGTCATCGCACAAGTCAAAACGATCTTATACGCACAGACGAAGATCGTTATACGGCCGACGTCCGGCCGATCGTTTCCATTAATCTCCCTCTCCGCTCGTTCTCGGCATAAGCGTTACACTTTGTTGCCGGTTCGCATAAATCGGCCACATAATACGGGCCACAATAAACGCGATACTCGCTTCGTTTGACAGTGCGCGCATCGTTTCGGTTATTATAGTGTGTATACAAGCGGGGGACGCGAATTCGCCTCGAAAGTATTAAAGCCGCTTATATAGCTCGGACACGCGAGTGAGCTACTGCGTTACTTACTGTACAGGCGCGTGGTTACGGTTACGATTATGTCTCGCGGCGACTGCGCGCGCTCGCATAAAAACGAGCGCAACGCTCGTTTCCGATCGCCGCCAGACTTCTAGTCTCTCTAAGCGAGGAGAGGTTTGTATGGACGGAAGCGGGAGATGCAGAAGGGAATGGAGTATGGAGAGTTGCGAAATATATAGTTGCGAGCGGTTCTTTGAGGCCTGGATGTTACGGGTCTTTGGCGAGTTTGTTTGGATGCGGTTTGGGTTATTGGATTTAGTGCGACGTGGAAGTGCTCGGATGAAGTGTATGAATAGTGATTATATTTTGTTGAGAGGTAATGTTTTTTGATGGGTTTTGTGAATTTTTATCAAAATATAATGTAAAATTAAAATGAATATGTTTTACAATTATACATTATGTATAATAATTGTATTGCTAATGCTTTCAAATATTGTACTAATATCTTGCTAGTATATATTCAAAGTCAAATTTTTATGTAATTTGTTTCATATCCAACAATAAGGTTTTATTCATATATAAATAGGCTTCAAATATAATCCTTCAAGAATACGTATATTAGTACCAGAATATCTCGGACACACGAAAGAAAATGTAATCAACTCAATATCGGTTATTGAATTGAGGGCGCTAAAGTACATGTACACCGACTATGCGCGCAGGGTACGAATTCGATAAAGAGAAAAGGGAGGGACAAAGCATGTACAGAGCGTTTATTTTTATAGGCGCCGCTGCTCTATGCTCTCTCCACGACTGCGGAAGCTCTCGAGTGGAAGCGAATTATGTGCCTGTAATATACACGTGTCACTTTTACGCGTAACATCTAAAAGGACTTTCGATAGTTTTCCCTTTTATTTCTATTGTCTCGGCGTATGTCTACGCACCCCAAAAGTTCTTTTGAACGATCGGATCTTAACTTGAAGGAGGTCATACATATTCACGTTATATTGGACACATTTTGTAGTTTGAATTATTAATAATAAAGCTTTAAATTGAATAGAATTATGAAATTAAATGCTCAAAATAATACAAGCAAAATTTATCTACAAAATAGGTTTTTGCCGCCACAAATACATCAATGTATCACAAAAACATTGGAAAACAGCTTTTTTAATACAACACTGCGCTCAAATTCGTTTTAAATTTTTCACGCTAGCAACTCAAAAACCAGAAAAAAGAATCCGCAAAAAGTACCTTCCATTTCGGATTTACCCGGAAAGCTTGCACGCGTAATGTATATACCTTCAAGTTACAAATTGGCACGCGTATTTGATACCAGCGCCGATTATCCAAACGCGCGCAAGCAATTAGTTACACGCGCGGATCCGCACCACGCGTCCAAATCGATCAAGCCAGGTATTGTAAATCAGGGAGAGTCGCCGGAAAAATACCCCTTTATAGATCGTCCCAATGGTCCCTCGGTGTATCGCTGCACATACGGCCGTTACTGCGGCTGCGATAGCATATCTATTTACTCACGGCATTAACTTTAAATCTTCGTTTCGGTTTCTTTTGAGCCTCTTTTTCGCCGGAGATTTACGCGTTCCGCACTCAGTGAATCAGGCGACTTTTTTGGTATCTATGGTTAGGAATGGGTATTTTGGGTTGTTCGATTATTAATACGTTGTTCGGTTTTCGTTTTTGAGAAATTATTTGTGGATGTTAAATTATTTCAAGGAAGTAAACAGGACAAACTTTATGTCGAAAAATACCATTTTATTAAATGAATTGTGACAAGTAACGCGAAATTATTTTATTATCGTTATAAAATTACGCACACATAAGCTTTATCGTTAACCTTAAAGATACATTCACTCCGCCATTACATATTTTACAATCAAATTCATTGCGAATAATAAAGTTCGGCTGCTTATAAATTCCAGCGAGTCATAACTAACTTTAAACTCGCCTGCAAATATACAACCTGGTAGCAGCCTCCGCGCTTGTAATAATTTTTCACTCGCGCATTTATTACTTAAGCGAGGCATTACGTTCAATTTACACTCTTTAAATACTTCCCTCTCGCGCGGCTCTCTCCTTTTTTTTTTGCCATCGAAAGCGAGTGTAGTCTCTCGCATAAGGGCACATAAATTTTCTCGTTCGCGACTTTAAAAAGGAGAGAGGGACTCTGGGCGCGCTCTTAAATCGCGTCCTTCGCTCGCGGAAAGCAACACATCCGGTGAATTTCGGCGGCCCCTCCTCTCCTCCTCGTGATAGCCTGACAAACTCGCGTTTTATCGCATTATTTATTGTCCTCCGAGCCTGACGGGGGGGACGCTTCACCCCATCTACACAGCGAGAATCGCGTTCTCTCTCGTATATATATACGCGCACTCCACTCGCGCTGAGTATAGTCTCTCGCTTTATTTATTTCTCTCCGTCTCTCTTGTACGTACATACACTTCCACCCGTTCTTATACGTATGATATAGGAACGCACACTCGTAAATGTACGCACATTTACTTCTGTCTTTACTCTCGTTTTCTCTCCCCATTTTCGTTTTTCCGCTCCCGCGTGTGTATATATCGGCTCTCTCTCTTTCTGTTTCGGGATTATTGATGGATTCCTCCCGTATGAAATATCTGGAAGCCCGCAGGAATTTATCGCCGGGAGCAGCGAGCTCGACCTGCTTTATCTCGGTTAGTATTGTTCGTGATAAAGCTGCGATGATATTCCCGAGATGACGACGACGTCGCCTCCTAAAAAGCTCGCCGATGAGTCGTTACACTCGCTTCTTTCTCTTGCTCTCGCTTTTTTTTTATGCAGCAGGCATATCGGTGTGGGTGTGTACACTTACCGAAGAGGGAATCGCAATGCTTTGCTTTATTCGCTGGTATATAAAGGATACTTTTGTTCTCTGTATCTGAAAATCCGCGAGAGTGCCCGTAATGCGAGCGCGGATCGGAGTAGCGTTTCGTCGTAAAAATACGAAGAGAGCAGTACATAAGTTATGCCGATGTACACTTTGATAATTTACGATTGCGTCGTTTTATCTTGCGCGATACGCCGTGGAATTAATAATGTTTTACCCGCTGCTACCGGTTTTCTCTCTCTCTCTTCTTTTTTTTATTTTCGTTTCTAAAAGTTTGCCTTGTCTGTACACTCCAATTATTCGCCGTAAAGACACAGGGGAAGCATTATTCTTTGTGTATATTTCAAAGACACTTGAGTAATGGTCTTGATACGGGGCTAAGGGGGTGAGGAAGGAAAGAGAGCAGCGAGTGGCTCGTATTTTTCCAGATCCTTGGATATCGTTAAAGAAATTTCGCGCGCTCTTGTCAGCCGCTCGATCGGCCGTAACAATGCCAAGCTCCTTTTTTCCTGCTTCTTCTTAAAACTAACTTTATCTCTTATAATAATGAGTTTTAAAGTAAAGAGAAGAAACTAAAATTGCTCGGCAGAAGAAGGTGGAAATTTTAATGTTTTCGTTACTAAGTATTTCAAGAAACTTAAAATAAGTTTTTTTAAATAAAGTTTATGACGTTAATAAATACTTGTATTTGAAAAGGTTACCGCGTTAACTTATTTCACAATAGCTTTACAGTATTGAAATAACGTTTAATGTACTATCCTTTAAAATTTAAAATATGGTTTATATTATAAATTTAATGCAAACATTGAAGCATATTAAATATTAGTATTAAAATTAAAATAACTGTACGTTTATATTTATTTCTTACGAAATTTTACGCATACTCCCAATGTATCAAAGATTTACAACTCAATTACCAACAACAGTACAACCTCCACAACAAAACAATAACCCCCACCACCCCGTAAACATCAACCACACAGCCCCGCCAAAAAGCGCAACCAGCCCGCAAAAGAACCTGCAGCCACTCTAAACCAGCCAAGCACGCTCATCGCCTTAACAACCACTACACACCCACCACTCCGCGTCAATCCATCATCGATCGATCGATGACCATATTCGGCATCTCGAGAGTCCTTCTCCGCGACACATATCACCCACTACATACCCTCTCGATCGACGCCGCGCGAAATTCGCCGAGGCGGCGCGCGTTCGTTCGCAGTCATTAACCGATTGTCTCTTTCGTAGGCCGACGTATAACCTCGTTATACGGCAGATCTCAACACAGATAGGCTTTTAGCGCATTAGCGGCTAGCACAATGGCTCGCGCTCGCGCGACAGTCGAATGGCACTTCGTCCGCTTCTCCGCGCGATACAATAGCGTGTACCGAGAGAATAGCGAGTAGGTAGGTTGCCGAGGTAGCTCGAAGGAGCGATGGAGTTAAGCGAGTATTTCATAAATGCTAGAGCGAGGGCTATTGTCTCGTGTGCGAGGAGACGCGAGTGTTGAGGTATTTGCTGAGTGAGACGTTTGCTGGTTGCTTTTTTTTTGGTTTCGTGGGTTTGGGAGGGGATTGACTTGAGTGCGAGTTGAGAATAGAGCGAGGAGTTTCGTAGACGGCGAGGAGCGTGAGAGGGAAATCGAGTGAGGACTTAATGAGTGAATGGGTTATTGTTGTCTTAATATTTTAAAATATAGAAATATATAATTGTGTGCGTTAGGTTGCAATATCGTTGTATGATTTATGAATGTGTGATTTTATTAGTCACAAATGTAATGTTGTATTTATTAATTCCTTGATATTACATCATTACGATTTCTTTATTCCAAAGGCTAATCTTTTATTTTGTCAAGTCTTTTCTATATAGAACATATAATAATACATAACTTGAAAATCGTAAAATTATTCTTTAAAAGGAGATTCGAACTTGGATAAAGTTCACTGCAAGTATAAGTTGTTTCTTTATTAATTTAACATAATTCTTAACTGAATAACTAAATAACGAAAATTTCTACCAGATAAACAAAACATATCCCTAAACCATCGAACTCTCGACTTTATCAAAAACAAAAACACTCACCGACCATCCCAAAAATTATATCTCTCATAAATTTATCAATTCACTAAAACCATCCAAGATACAACGTCTACCCGAGACTCTCAATCGCTCCTATACCTAGCCAAAGATAATCGGCTCGTAAATTATCCGCTGAATCCGCGCGTAATCCGGCCTCTTCCTTGATTACGCGCATCGTGAATCCACGCTTGTAATACGCAGCCGCGGCGGCGGCTTCACAATGCGCGACGAGTTCAAAGTTTGCGGCGCCCCAGGCGGAAGTGTGCCGGGGATCGATTGAAATCGCGGCCTAAAGAGGGTCGGCGCGCGCTTCTGTGTGTATGTGTGCGTGCTCGAGCGGTGCGCGCATAATGGCGTAACTCATGCAGCTCGTAAAGTAAATATGCTTTTTTATTCGGCTCTAATTGCTCTGACGGCGATAAATTAGTGCCGGGTTAGCCGTATGGATAACGTTTCTGCCTAAGCGAACGGAGGAATGAATCGGCTTGTTTGAGCAAAGAAATACGATTAAATTTTCTTGCGGCTGTATGATTGTGTAAAAGGGTATTTAGCGGTATGCGCGATTCTTTTTTTTACTGGCTAGATGATCGTAAGTGTCAGACTCGATGGCAATCAATTATTTAATAACTTTTGCGCGGTAAAATGATTTTTCTTTTTCGTTAATAAAAAGAGAGTTTTATTAGGATTTGATTTATAAAAACTCATCGTTCGTACTTACGTAAAATAATAATACATACATTTTTCACTCTTTGTTACGCGTTTAAAAATCCAATTGACTCCTGAATTGACATCATCCCCAAACCAAACCTATACTAAATGCCAAATAAACTGACAAAAATATAGCTTAAAAAAGACTTCCACACCTCCGACCGTCACGCCCCACAATAAACAAACCCTTACAAAACTCCCAACTTCCCCAAAATCCCGAAAAAGCTGCAACCTCAATAAACGCGAAAAACCAACAACCCTCCCCCTTCCAACCGTCCTCCTCAAAACCAGAAAACCCACGCTTGCCTGCATTCTCACAGTTATAAAATTCCATAAAAGTCAAAGCCCGCACGGCCCCCTTTTATCCGGAAGCTGTAAATACTGCAGACACGTCCCCCTGAGTGAGCGCGGTTTGTCCGCTGGGCGGACGCTCGGCGTAAAGTGACGATCGGATCTGCGGCTCGGGGCAGGAAATTGGCCGGATTCGCAGAGCCAATGGGCCATGCTGATACTGGGCCGGCCTTTCGACGCGCGGCCGGCTTTACAAATGTAGCGGAACGGGTCAGGCCGATTTTCGCGGCCTCGGCTCTTGATTCGTCTCGTTATTCTATCCAGATATGGGGAGAGCGCGTGTACCGGGTAACGAGGAAAGCCCCGGATAGTGACTTTACGACGGCGCCTGATTCACCGGCCGACGCGACGCTATATTGCGCTGGAAACTCTCGGTTCGTCGGGGTGTTTGTAGGGGTGCAGGGGTGTTATGTGTGGGTGTATGGGCTTACGGGTTGGAGTATAGGCTTTGTCCGCTGGTCTGTGCGATCGTTTCATTAGGTCTAGGAATCTCTTCGGCTGTTGTTTGACCGCTGGTAGTCGAGTTTCTTCGCTGTAGCGTACGTGTGAATGTTATGGAAAATCAAGTTGGGCTGTTGGATGTGAATTATGCTTTTATTGAAGACATTTTTACCGTTTGGAATTGAGGGGTCGGTTTTTATTGGATATTAAAATCATGCTGCTTATGCAATAACTTAATTAGAAAATGTATATTATCCTACCCTACGCACATTAAAGCACACAGGTATCCAATTTATTACCCAGCAAACACATATTAGCATTCAGGTCAGAAAAAAATAATCAAAAAAATTTCAAGAATCAAAGTACTCGCAAACCAATAATAAAGTACATCCAGTTAATTACGCGCATAATAACCCTCATATTCAGCAACGAGTGGAGCTGTACACAGCTCCTCGTAAATCATAATTTATAATATCAATGTTACACGGCCAGCGCGTGCTTACTTGCACAAAATCTGGCAGCCCTTCATTGCTTTCAGAGCAGCGTGTGTACATATGAACCTCTGCGCTGTTGATTTCCCGGATTAACATTGTAAATATTGCTGAGTCGGCTGCTCAGTGCCTGCGGTCAATCGAGAATTACAGCTGATAATATGTATGGTAAGCAGGGTATATTGTATATAAATACGTATGGCGACGCTGGAAAAAATAGGCGGTCGGCAAGTGGTTTATATTGAAATCAGCCGCAAAAGGTAAGTGAAATGCGTGTAATTTAGAGCGGGTGATAATCGAGTGTGTTTTTGTGGTGGCGATAAATGTCGCGGTACACTTTTCGTTTATGACGCTAGCGATTGAAATGAGAAGGTATAAATACCTCTCATTATTTAATCAAAAATTTAAGTAACTAAATAAAAAAATTCAATCTTTATAAACAATTATTTGCTTTCATCTACACTTTAAAACACAAGTAGCAGCGTCACAAAAACCCACCGTCAACTTCCCAAACTATCCACCCACCGACTCGCAAACCTCACCTCCCTCTCCCTGCAAAGCCTTTAAACAACCATTAATAACAAACCAATCACCGCTGAAAACTCCCCCAGCATCCCTCCACCCTCACCCAGCGCACCGCGATGACTCTTAAATTTCTTCAACACCCAGCTTTCCCCACCCCACTATTAACCCTCGGACATCCACCCCCGCGCACCTCCGTCAATACCCACCGAGAGATGCGCTCTCCGCTCCGTACACACACCCACACAGCCCCGGGCTATAGTTTCGTCGGGGGCCGAGCCACTGCATTAGAGAGGCCAGCGCGCATTGTGCTCGACCCTCTCCCGCGCTCTCGAATCCATATTATTCGCGCGGTAGTCAGTCGGTCCGTCCGGCCAAACACGAGGGGGGCGGCCAAGCGCCTTCGTCTATATATGCAAACCGGCCGGTAATGAGTCCGTCAACCCTCCCCCTCCGTAACGTCGTTTGACGCTATATCCTTGCACTTAGGGGCCGCCACGTAAGGTCCTTTGGACGCTCGCGACAATTTCCTACAGACGCTCGGCTTTGTGCAGGCGCGAATTCATATCCATATCCGGGCGGAACTCGCGGGATGCATGTCGAGGTGCCGAGGGAGTTTGGACTGGGTTTAGAGTCCTCCGGGATTGGAGGGGTATGTCTTAAGCGATGCGAGGATGATCGAGATCTGGGCTGGCTGAGTTTTGGGTGTGGAGGAGGCTGCGCTCTGGTGGTCGTCTTGATGCTTGATCGCGCGAGGTCCTTTGTGGATTCGCGGTGATTGGGTTATTTGGTAATGGGAGATTAATAAGGTTCCTTTTATTTAGTGATTTATAATAAAGAAGATTGGTTGTTTAAAATTAGCAAAACTCCACGCAAGCTTCCCTTCATCCACTCAATCCAGCATCAAAACTCCATAATTAAATGTTTGAACGCATTATCCTCTCGCTAATTACTCCGAAATTGTTTCTTCCTCCCCTGCTACCACCCTGAAAAAAAAATCGCGAATTTCCTCGGCGCAGTGAAACCGAGCGCGAAATTTCAGCAAAGCCAACGCTACAGCCGCCCGCGGGTCAGGATAAATTAATAACTTTTCTCGCGCACATATCGCGCTTATACGCCTCCGCCCAGTTTCCACGTCTGCTGCACTTGAAGGTGCCTTGCCTGAGTAAACGTAAAGGCAGCGTCCGTCCGCATACTGTAAACTTCTCCGCGCGATACAGTTTCGAACTAATTAAAAAGCTGCTCTCTCTCTCTTCTCAAAGCGACCGCATGAGAGAGTGGGGTTAGCTGCGGTATCTGGAGAAATTTTCGATGGTAAGGGGCTACTGTATACGGGAAAAGTTCGGGCCGAACGCGACGTGAATGACATTCTCATCATGACGGCGCGGGAGTTTGAATTAATTTTCGATGTTCGGAGGAATTTGAATGTTTGAAGTATGATCGTATCGCTTTAGTTTCTTAGATGCGATAAGTTGGATACAGATTGTTGATCAAGTGTAATTAGGTAATCGTCAAAATAAATATCTTCTCAACAAACTCTTACTACCTTTCAAACTTACAAAAATCATCCCACCAAACGCTACTTCTTATAAACCATTATCTCCATTCTCTAACCAACCGCTCGATCCAGCCTCGCGATTCCCCGTATAATGAGTTTATCGGCTTTACTCAACAGCAACACACTGCAGTCCGGCATCGACGCAAAAACGCAGCGCTGCAATATTTTAAGGATTTGTTTTTGCCCCGTCATTGCGCAGTCGCGCTTGTCAGACGTCGCGCGTGGCTCTCCCGTACTCTATACCTGCACGCATCGCTGCAAGGGAAAAGAGCTACGAGCGCCGAAGGACAGTGTTGAAATTAGCCGAGAGACAAACTGCGAAATCAGCATCGCGGCCTCTCGTACAAAACACACACACATGCGCGCGCAGAAGCGCGTTTCCTTTCAACGTCGTTCCAGTTTAGATCAGCAAGTCTCATTACTCGCCGCGACTTCATCTTACGCATCGCCTCTTGCGTATATATACAATTCAACTATTACGATACGCGTAAGGATCCAAGTGTATAGGAGCTAGTCGAGGAGAAATAACGCAGAGGGACGGTTAATACGCAGAAGCGAGCGTCTCTGAAGCTATAGGTACAATTGGCTCGTCAAGGTGCGAAACGAGATGACACAGCTCGCGCGAGTGTGCGGTAATTATTACGTGCGGCTTGAGCTCGTGAAAAACGGGCATAGCGCATAAAGTTCGCCGAAGCGATTATGAAAATCTCCCTTAGAGTTGCGCAACTGCGCCGAGCGCGAGCGGCTTGATACGGAATACGTATACGTACGCGGACGTAAAGTTAATTGAAATTTGCGGTAAACGCATTATTTACTGCCGGATAATTAGCCTTGTAGTTCGCGCAACTTTTTTTTCTCTCTCTCTCTCTCTCCAACGCCAGCGCCTTTAACGATCGGTTGACTGCGCGCTGGGGTATATAGGTATATATGTATGGATGGATTTGAGCGCGGCACCTGCAATATCGGATAGATAAGGTGCAATTATCGTGCCGAAACTAGTGTTAATAAATCGATGATTCTTACGGTACGTTTCTAAGGTGCAGGGAATTTAAATTGTTTTAATTTTGGGTTTCGACATTGATTCGAGCTATTTATTAATGCGGCCTGCAATTGCATCTCGGAATAGATTTACTATATTTTTATTGGGTTAAGGTAGATGTGAGTTGATTTTGTGGTAGAGTAGATAATTGCGTGTTTTTACGTAAATGCAATCATTAATTTATTTTGATTTTCTTATAATTTATCTGTATTAAATCTAAAGTTTAAGTGAAGTTGGCAACTATATTTGAAAAATTTAACATCGGCTATTATGAAAAACTACGACGTATAATAATAATATTTCTTTCAAATACAATATTGAATAATAGAAGACTGGATTTCTACCGATTGTCAGTAATAATGATAAGGATTTCATGTTAGCTTAAAAAAAAAAAAAAATTGAATCTGAAAGAAATTTTAGAAAGTTTCAACTTTTGTCATATTAGAATGTCTAACTCGAATTTTTGATACACAAACTTTAATCACGTTCTTGCTGTAATAATCAGTTTGAATTGACTCAAAAATTTAATTCATTCTAATTGTAAGTTACAAGACAGATTAATTTTCAATCCTATTGCTTAATTAAAAATTATTTTATTTCTCTAATTATTAATCACAAAGGTCATAGTCGAAATTATGCTATATGGATCTCATATTATTTAATAGATTCAATCGACAAATAATTCACAATTTACTTTTTCTATTCCGAAACCATTAATAAAAAGTGAAACAAACCTCTAAAAAGCTTTACATACTCTTGCTTCCAAAGTACCAAATCTTAAATTAAACATCACAACTGTCCATAAAAACAAGTGTTCAAACTCCAACACACCCCCGCCATCTCATCCTCTCTTAAAACAAAAACCCCCATCCAACACCCAACAACATCACCGCCATCGATCGCACAATGCCCAGCTCGGAGGCCGCATTCAGCGCAGATATTGGCAATTTCTCACTAATTTTGACTCGAGCCGCAAAATAAGCAGCCGGGCGCGCTCTCGTGTGCTCGTGACACTATCTAATGGCCAATATTCATCGAGCTCTCCCCTTTGAGCCCGCGCTCTCGCGGATATTCGACGTCGGCCGAAATATTAGCGCGCACAATGTAGCCCCTATTATCGCGATTAGCATACGCGCTGACAGCCCGGAGGGAGAGAGTCAGTCCCTGACGTTCGTTACGGCGCTTCACCGAACGCGTAACGTATTGCGACAAGCTACGCTAAACATTGTACGTCGCTGCTCTTGCGCCCCCCCCCCGCCCGCGCACTTCTGCGATAGTGGCATCGGCTTTGCCGTATTGTCTCCGCGCGATGTCAGCTCGCGGGCGTGGAATGCGCGGTGCATTAACGGCTGTGGGTGTATGGCTCTGCGAGGTTGTGGACTGCTGGAATGACGATACATATTTTAGAGAGGGAGGCTGGCCGCGTTGCGGTGAGGTAATGCGCTTAGTTTCGTAGGGAAAGGATGGAGAGAGTTTACTTTAATTCGAGTAGTTGTGGGTGTGGATGAATTATTTGGCTGTTTATAGAATGTAAGCACTATACTATATCTCCTGTACTATATTTCCTATACTATGTACATTGCCGATATAATACTACAATTCAGCCAATCAAAATTCTCCTTTGACTCTATAACGGCTAATATAGGCTCCTTAGCCATTACTGAATGAGGGTAGTGATCAATCTTGGGAAAGTTCAAAGTGGAATTCACTAAAAAATAAATGAATCGATATTGTGTATTTATTTAAATACTAATTGGCATTCGATGAGAGCTTAAATAAGAACTTTTTTTTCAATTATTCTATTTCAAGCAATATTCGGCTGTTTTACCTGACAAAGTTATAAGAATTCAATATAGCTACGATTTTGGGTGTGTTTCTCTCCTAGCAAGTGCAATTATTGCGTATCTATAATTTAACTTAAATAACCAACACTTTAAGCGTTACGAACAGTTATTTGCAATGATTAATTTAATCAATTTAATGATAGTCCAGTTAAATTATCATGAAATTAAGAGGAAATCGACTGAAAGTAGTACCTACAGTTTTTCTTGCAAACCCATTTACAGCTTATCGAGAACCTGAAAAATACATTAAATTAATTCGAATAAATCTTATATAACAAAGTATTACAAAATACTTATTAGAAATAAATTTAACTCCTGTACGTTAAAATCCGCTGACTGGTAAAGTTACTAATTTAAAAAAAAAAAAAAATTTTTTTTTTAATTTTAATGAAATTATAACGTGCCGTTTACTATGATTATAACGTTATATTTTACAAAAATTAATTTTTAGAGAAATAAATATTAATATATAGTGCTTTATATCGTTTATGTGGAACTATGATTCTGAGCTAAGTAAATTTTAAAGTAAAATACGAATTTCTGTAACAACGCATAAATCCATTAAAAGAAGAAAGTAATATCGAAATCCCAAGTAAGTACCTCCGCTTCTGTACTTTCCGATTATTTCCGGCTCGCAATATCGCTCCTAAATGTACACAGAAGACTATAATACTCCTCGTACAGCCGGGGGTTCACGCTGAATTATTATCATTACACGCTGTTATACAACCCGAGTGGATTTCGCTCTCAAAGAGACACGCGATCGACGAATCCGCGTTCGCTTTCCATTTCTCAAATACCATCAACCAAAAGGAAAAAGTCCGCGCCGTTTTCTCCATAATGGAATTAATGCGCGGCTGCCTCGCGCATATAACCCTCCCGCTGCCTCAGATTTGCTTTTCATCCCCGAGAATATGTGATCAGGGTATTAGTGCCTCTGTATTATTAAGGGGACCTTGAGGGCCGGCTGGGTGGGTACCCGAAAAGTCCTCCTTGCCAGCGAGTTTTTCCCGATTTCAATGCGAGCCTGATTTAAAATTCATCAGCCTCTTTAAGGGCTTATTCCTCTGCTCGCGCTCGAGGGTATTTATATATTTTTTTTCTCTTCCCGAGGCTGCTCCTCCCCTTAAAAAGTCCCTCTTTCTCTCGCGAAGACGCGCGCCGATTATAATCCTCCGCGTTCTCATCGCGCTTGTGCACCTGCATATACATACATGAGACGTGTATCATCTGGGCTGGCGTAGCAGCCCTTTGTCGGGGCGCTCTCCTTCCTCCTCTCTCTCTAATTCGCGTCGCTGCTTTCGGAAGCGCGCTCTTACACGGCAACAAAGTATCTCTTCTTCCTCCGTGCTTTTCGGAGAGGAGCGACCTTGATGGAAGTCTTGCGCGAGGCGTGGGAATTCTCGAGCGGCGGCTCTTCACGCATCCTTTTTTTTTCTTTTTTTTTTTCATCGAGGTCAATCAGTTGCGCGTGGGTACAATGGGGTGGAGAAAGAATGGGGGATAGGGGTGATTAAGGGTTGGTAATTAGCGGAGTGGCGTAGCGTTTGGAGACGACGAGATGCGTAGGAAGGTTTGATTATGTTGAAGTGGTGATTAGAAGGAGAATGTGTGCGTATACTTGATAAAACAATGGGAGAGAGGAAGTTTGAATAGTGGTTTATGGGGATGAAATAAATAAGTACGCAAAGGTGTGCTTGCGTTATATGCTGTATTATAATATGTGGACGAAATGGTAAAAAGAACAGGAAGAACAATTTTGTCGACAGACGCAGGAAATGGAAAATGGTAGAGCTGGTATTAAAAATCTATGTGTTGAAAATAAAAAAACTTCAGAACCAGTTTAATAATCTACATTAAACTCTTTTATCTCATCTACAGTATCTACTGATTATTATAGTAATAAAAGTCAGATAGATAGATTATTATAGTAATAAAAGTCAAATTATTTTCAATAATTTTGAGACAATACAAAATCAAAATCTCGTGCTTTACAAACTGATAAATTACAGAACCTTTTAGATATGCGATAATTTACTGACGCAATTCAATTTCTCCTCCAGAAAATAACCATCCACTTTCCAGTTCCACTGCGAAGCCATAAAGCGTTCACTCTGTTCAAATCACAGGGATAATTTCCCTCCCTCTCGGCCAGATCGCATCGAGTGATATCCACTCCTCGAGAAAAATACAGGCAAATCAGCTCACGCTACACTTAACTTTGAATTTATAATGTTCTCGCGGCTGGCTTTTGCGCGCCGAGGGACTCGTATCGAGAGAGCAAAACGCCGCGCGCCTTCGCACAGGGCGCAGGGGTGTTATAACGCACCAGTCTGTGCGGATAGGGGCATGGTCTCATCTAAAGTGCGCAAATCGGATTTAGAGATCGGGCCCTTTTCTTTATTACGTGGCTCCCTTTTTTTTTATAAGCACGCTCAAATATGGTTATCCCATAGATTATGTAGGAAACTGGTATTGTTGCCGGGCTATCGGCAATGAATTATGGTATTATTAGCGTCGTTTAGTTTAACGGATGCTGCACTTTGATCAGTAGGCTAAATGTGTTGGGTTTGTATTAAGAACCTCTGATTATCATTTTTCAAAAATTTATATTTATAATAAAGCATTGGATTCTTCAAGTAAAAGACATTAGGACAATTAAAACAAAAAGTAAAAAAAAAGGATTAGATATTTGCTTTGGAGTATATAAAAATACACTAATGTTGGATAATGTACAGATAAACTTGATTAAAAAAACGATTAGATATTTTAGAAGTCTCAAATATATGATTTTAAGAAATGTCTGCATAGATTATGTGTGAGTGCGTGTGCATGTGCGCGTATATTATCTATTTATTTTAGAAATTGTACCTTTAATTTTAATCTACCAAAGTACAATTTTTTTTCTCTCATGGAATTCGTATGGATGGACATGACTGGATTCTTTTTTGATTTTTGCTTGGATAATGCTGTTTAAATACAGGTAAAATAACTTTTATAAATTCTTTATTGTCCAATCATTTTGCTTAAAAAATTATCAATAATAATCAAAATTCATATTAATGTCCGGAGTTTGAGTGAGTCATATGTTTATAAAAGTAGCCACTTGTTTCAACCGCTGGTACGGCGACATTTGCATTGGCCATTTACAC
>UELX01003672.1:0-22003 GCA_900480035.1 Eupelmus urozonus
AAACACGAAGGTCTATGCGTATAAAAATTTAGAAACAAATAATGCTTTTAAAATATCAAGCCCGGGCAGTAAAGCTTCAAATACTATAACATTGGCATTCAAAATTTGAGCACTGGAAAGTTGTTTTGAATGCTTCTTTGTGTATTTGTATTTGAATAATTCCTAAAATCCGATATAAGTTATATAAAAAGTATTTTTTTTTTTCAACTATGTTTTTCACACTTATTTATAAAATATTAAATCTATCATAAAATGGGGATAATCGAGCAAATTTATGTTAGTAAATTTTGTATTCTTCTTCTTGCGTTGTTTGAGAGAGCTGTTATACTATCATCATATAGTTCTTGGGAAAAATCTGTGCTTTAATGAATTTTGAAGAAATTAAAAAAGAGTAAGTACCATTTTTGCAATTTGTTCAATTAGTCTTGTGCTGCTCGATTATTCTCACTACACGACAATATTTAATACATATAAAGATCTAAATAAAAAATAGATTATTACCTTTATTACATTAAATTATATTTTAGAACTTTATCATTATAATTATAACGATGTTTTAATTTTTAATTTAATTTTTATTGTTTTAATTTTAATTTTATTTATTATTCTATTTTTTTTAATTTTTAAATAATTTTTAAATAAATTTTAAATAGAATTTTTTACTGTATTCTATTACTTTCATTTTTCTCTTTCACACAGAAGAGTAATACATAAGTTTAATCCAAATTAGAATCATCTCTCTGAAATGTGCAATCAATCTTAGGAAATTAGAATTCTTAAATCAAAGATATACAGATTTACTATTGCAATTCTTACTTGGGGAGGGTTTAATAATGTATACTTAGAGAGAAAATAGTAAAATGTTGAAAAATAATAAGATAAAACATTTTTTTGTAATATAAAGCGATAAATAGAATATTTTAAAAGGTGTTTTGTAGCCATGAATATGTTTGCTATCTATGGCAGTATGATAGAGGTATATCCACTCCTAAATTTAAAATTGAATTCCCGACTGTTCTGGAAATACCGAGAAAACAACAACAAATCAACAAAAATAATGGAAAAATATAAAAAGATAACATGAATGTGCAAAAAATAATGTTGAGTTTAAAAAAAAAATCTCAGTTTAAGTAGAAAAGAGCCATAATAATGCGGCATAAGGCAAATGTTGTAAAATATCCTACACTCTAAGCTCAAAAGTGTGAATTCTGGAAGTGAAAAGTTTACACCTACGAGTTAAAAGCTACATTTTAATCTTAATAAAAGTTCAAAATGTAAGTTTTAATTCATAAACTAATTTTTATTTACTAAATTTAATGTCATGAAAATATTTACAAAGTTGAATTAAAAAATTTCTAAAAGAAAATAAGAGTAGTATACTAAAATTGAGATAATTAGCTGTATCATGAATATAATTAAAATATTTTTATGTAGTATTTACATTTTTAACCGTCGAAATAATTTTGAATTATCAATATTGCTACGATATTATTACAATATTGAAATAATACTGATACAATACTGGCACAATGTTAGTATAATCAGTATAATATTTATATTATTTCAATATCTTAGCCAACAATATTGTGTTAGTATTATTATAATATGGTAGTAATATTCTTGCAATATTGAAAGGATATTAACACAATATTCTTGCAATATTGAGAGAATATTAACACAATATTCTTGTAATATTAAAAGAATATTAACACAATATTATTGCAATATTAAAAGAATATTAACACAATATTCTTGCAATATTGAAAGAATATTAAAACAATATTCTTGCAATATTGAAAGGATATTAACACAGAATTCTTGCAATATTGAAAGAATATTAACACAATATTCTTGCAATATTGAAAAAATATTAATACAACATTGTTACAATATTAAAAGAATATTAACACAATATTGTTACAATATTAGAAGAATATTAACAAAATATTGTTGCAATATTCAAAGAATATTAATAAAATATTGTTACATTGTTATTATAATATTGCTACAACATTAATACAATCTTAATACCATATTAATGCAGTATTTCGTATAATACCTGTGAAATATTGCTAAAACATTAGTACCATTTTCCTACAATAATACATTCCAATATTTTACCAGTATTTTAACAATATTATTATAGATTTCTGTTATATTCTTCTATATAATGTTGTGACAGTTACGTTGCTGTAATATCTATAAAATATTGCCGAAACAATTAATTGATGCAATAATGGTACAATATTGATTTAGAAATCTACATTTACACCGGAAGTTACTTTAAGGATTAAAACCTACATTTTAAACTTTTATAAAGATTAAAATGTAGGTTTTACACCCTTTACTTCCAGATTTCGCGCTTTTGAGTTTAGAGTGTAATGCTAACGTGAAATTAAAAAAAATAACGTAAAATTCTATAAAGTAATGAGTAATAAAGGAAGTAAGCGCTATTCAATGTTACTTTATCTACGAAATAAATAAAATTTACGCAAACTATCGTAATAACTTTGGATCAAGATTAATAGAGCAAAAATGTCGAAAAGAAACGAAAAAAATTATGAAATATCGTAAAGCCTTGTAAAATAATGAGCGATAAGGGTAATAAGATTCATTTGACAATGACCAGAATGTACGTTCTACAGGAAATCGTCAAAACAATTGCAAAATATTGTGAAAATAATATTGAATTAAAAGAAATAGTAAAAACATATTGAAAAATAACGTGAAAAATGATAAAATAACGTAAGTGTCTGTAACATGACAAATAACATGGGAAATAAAGGGTATCCGTCGGTGTCTTAAATTTACCTATAAAGTAAGCAAAAACATCGTGACACCGTAAAGTCAAGGGTAAAGATGCAGGACAATGATGTGCAAAGTTTCATTCATACATGAAATAAGACTATTACGTTTAAATCCTAAACTGGCCCTATAAAAAATCTCTTTTGATTAAAATGTCATAGATCTCGTTTATTGTTATCAAAACCTTGAGTCCGTAATTTTCAGGAAGACCAGTGAAACTTTAACAAAATTAACGATCAGCAAATTAATGCAACGCAAGTCTCCGCAATTAAGGCGTAAAAGTGCAGAAAGTCTGCTCGACCACAGCGACGACGTGCGAAACTGCGCAGAGCTCCATGCGATCTTTTCTCTCCGTTGTTTTCTCATTTCTGTTTTCATTTCACGATCAAGTTTGTATATAGCGCTCTCTGCCTCTAGCCAGGCCGGTAGTCGCTGACACTGGCATTGGCCTACTCTCTCCACGCGACTTTGTTCACTCTCCTACTCGCGGCAGCGTCTGACTCCGTTCTCACTCTCTTTAGTTTTGCGATGCTGCAACGAGATTATTCGTATGGTCAAACACCACGCAAAGGATTTTTCGTCCTTTTTCGGCTATTATTATTTTTTTATTTTACCTTTATTTTAGAATTGAGAAGTGAGTTTTATTGTAATTTCAAAAAATTCAAAAATTAAAATAAGTGACTGTAAATTTCTTTAATATATATCAAAAAGTTTGCTACCACCGGTAAATTTGTTTATACAGTGTTATTTTCAGTTATGTTATATTGTAATGGAATTCTTTAGATTTTTCTTGTATTAATTTATAAAATAAAAAGTTTTCCAAATAATAGAACATACTTAAAGAGCTATAAATTTATATTTTTATTTTTAATTATTGCATTGCGATTCTTCATATTCATAGTGTGTTCATATATTATTGTTTTTGTTATGATACTTACAAAAATGAAAATTGACTTGAGTGATAATCACAAAAGATGTTAATGCTTGCATACAGTTATTCATGAATAAACCAAGATTGATAACCTGTCTATTTAGAGCATGAAGTTTTTGATTACGTAGATGATTTACATTCATTGATAAAATAAAAACGTAAAAAAACAAAAAAATTTATTTCTAAATTTCGTTATAAATTAATAGATAATTCGTAATTTTTCTAAAAAGTTAATGTTATAATTTATTATTCGGTATAAACTTGTACTGACTGTTTTTAAAATGAAAATAAAGGACTTGAGTAAAGTACACAAGTTTCTCAATTATACTAAATATATAACTATCCAACTACAAAAATAATTTGAACACATTTTAATTTAGTTATCTATATTCTATAATTAAGAAAGTTACGGTTTCATTTCCAAGTGCATTAAATAAGAATCTTTTTTATTATTTCCTTAGTCTTACAAAGTAAAGCACATTATTTTTTCGAAACGTGGACTATTTAAAATAAAACGATTTGAAAACTGACCTGCGAACAGTCATTCTCATTAAATATTAAATTTTATATAACAAACTATTTTCAACTTTTTAAAATAAACCTAACATATAAAAAATGTACATTTTCTTGAGCGTACAAACCCTTTAAAAGAAGAAGCCAACAATGCCTCCAGAAATAGCATCAGTACGATCTTTCTTTTACAACTCTACTAATCTCAAAGCTGCACTATACTAACGAGTTTCTTCCGCATCCCCAGCAACAAAAAGCGCTTTACACCGGGCAAAACCCAGCCACCCCCGCAGAGCCTATCATTAATGGCGCGCAAAGAATCGTTATCATTTTCCACGCGCTGTCGATATCAGAGGCGGGAGAGCCAAAACGCGGCGAAGGTCGGCGAAAAAGAGTCGCACTGTATTATTCCGTCGATGGGCAGATCGGAGAATAAAAGCATGACCTCGTTTTCCGGAGAGTCGCGCGCGCGCGCGCGGCACCAGTCCTATCTATCTCGGACTTGCAGTCGTACACTCGCTCTTGAACTTCTTATTTTCCCGGTGCGAAACGACCCGAGAGAGGATCTAATCTCTCTCTCTCTCTCTCTTTTCTCTGTCTCTCTCAGCCGCAGGGGCAAACACGCGAAAAGAAAATAAACGCGAGTAGTGCCCTGGAAATGTGTATATGTACGCTCGTCGGAGAGTTTTTCTCGTTAGAGGAGATCGGCTGGTGATACAGTCGAGATGCGCTCGCGGGAAAAAAAATTGATATTTGTTTGTTTCGGTTGAGCTTGTCGTCTTTCACTGGATTTCTTTTCAGAGCTGGCTGCTTGAGGTTCTGCTCTTTATGAATAGCGCGTATCGCGAGATTCTCTCGAGTCGTCGAGTGATACCGATGATCTTTGTTCGAATGTAGGTTATACGAAAAATGGAGGGAGGAGCGCTTTGTTTACCGGAATAAGTGCCGCTTGATTTGGATACTTCAGCTGGAAGAGAGATAAAATTATTAAACTTTTACGTGATTAAAAGTGTGTTGATGTATTTTGTATTTTGAAAAAAAACGGAGCTGAATGATAAATATTGCTGTAATTTTTACTCTGTTGTAGTAAACCAAATTAAAAAATTTATAAATTTCATGCATGTAATAAATTTTATAAATATAAGTAGTACAGAAGATAAGTTTGACAAAAGTCAACTTCCGAAGTTTTCTCGATAAGTCCACTGGAATTTAAATAAATATAGTTTAAATTGCTTTTATTTATCTAGATTCATTTTGCTTTCTTTAGATTTTAAATTAAAGATTTTAATATAAATATTTTAATTTGACAAAATCATGAAAAATATTTAGTTATTTAATTATATGGGAAACCTATAAATGTAATACGACATATATACGAGAATCAATAACGTGATAAAAATAAAGTCTTTAACAAATTATTATTAGTTGATAATGAAAATTGTGAGAGTATAAGTCCACTTGTAATCCTCATCTTAAGTTTTTATTTATAAAACGATTCGTACGTTTAAGTAGATTACAGGAAGAGAAAAGTGTATACTTTAAAATTAAGACCATAATTATAATCGTAATTTGGTGCCTAAATGAATTAGCGGAGTGTTAGATTTCAACTCGTTTCCTCCTATCTCGACGCACGTTCAAGTATTAAAACGTCAATTTCTCGAACATACGGGAAACGTACTAAACCAGTTTTATACAAGTCCATCTTGGAAAGCCACAGATATGATTACTTTTTGTCAATATTACGTTTTTGAATAAACGAGTAAAAGTATACTTATTTGATTATAATTATTATTTCAAAATAATACAACCACAAATTTTACATCTGGAAAAACTTTACCCGGTGGATAAAAATAAAATAAAAAAACTATTTAATCATTTTTTAAACCAGAAATTGTGTATTTGTCATTTTTCGACCTGCAAAACGGGCCCGGAGCGCGCCTCGTCCCTCCCTCTCGCGTGGCACTCGCCTACTTGCGCTTTTTTCTGACTATCTTAGGAAAGTGCCAGGCTGTAATTGGAGCGCGCCGAGGTGTCACTGAACTTCTTTGCGCGAAAAATCGCCGCCGTGAAATTGCGCTGCAGTAGTAGAGCAGGATGAGACGCAGCGATTGTTCCAAAGGAAAGTTGCACTTGCGCGCTTTTTTTGCGTTATTTATAAAAGGAACACTTATCGAAGGCGAACGACTCTCACTTCGAATACTATTTATAAATTAATATTTTTATTGGATTTTTTTAGTATTTTTAATGAGGTGTGGTGGTTATGATGTATCAATTAATAAGTGATGCGATGATCCAGATCCGAAGTAACCTAGATAGACCCTTTGGGCTTATTTAATTTTCTCTTCGGGTATATATTGACTATTGACGCTACATTTATGCTAAACTATTGTATTACACAATAGATTTCCACCTTCATTCCACTTTTATAAAAAGAAACTATTCAATTCACAGCATCGAATCACATCGAATCTAACAAATCTCCTACCCTAAAAAATCACTCAACTCATTCCCCCGTCCACCGCCCACATCCTCCCACTATTATCGAATCTCTCCTCTCCAGACCCGCATTAGGTCAAAAGATCCGCGTGCTGAATTTCCCAGCGAGACATCAACTATCTCTCTCGCAAAAAAAAGCGCGAAGCAGCCCGCAAAACGAAAAGAGAAGAAGGAAAAGCCGCTGGCGAGAGAGTATATATCCCGTGCGGATGAGCGCGCTCGCAGGAGAGAGTTCGAGCCCGTTTAAAGAGGCGTTTAGAAGAATTGCACTTTCCTTCGACTCTCCTTGCGCGAGCGAGCGAGTGCCGAAACGGCGACGCGCGCGCATCCGCACGCGAGAGCGAAAAGAGAAGACTTCTCTCCGCCGCCGAGAGGAGAAGTCAAGCTGGCCGTGTAATAATGGCACTTTTACACCGACGTTTAGCTTTCGGACTTTCCGAGCTTTCTAATTTTTTTGTTTTTGTTTTTGGTTGGATGGTTTATTTTGTTAGTGACGTTTGTCGGTGATGATTTATAAGCGATTATGCTATCATCCTGTGCTTGTTTCGGCGAGTTGATAGAGACGTCGGGAATTGGTACACATGCGGGGGGATTATATTTATGTCTTGATCTTTGTAGAAGTTACTTTTAATTGCCGGCTACTGATTTTTGTAACCTTGTTAGATTATCTTGATCAAATAATATATGATTGTACGGAATTATACATTTCATTCTTTACCTTTCTTTGTATCTTTATATGACATCTATAGACGTTTATCATCATGTAGGTCAGATACGCCAAGATATTGGGACACATAATTACTTATCTTATTCACATAAGCCATTAATGCGTTAGGCTAGGTAAATGATTTAATGCCTCGGCAATCAAAGACAAATAATACATCTTTGAAGAGGGCACAAACCTAAAAAGAAAAACTTGAATAAGGGGTTTGCACTTTAATCCAATGTCTATTTATAAAATACATCTTTGGCAAATACTTATACGATATCACAATGTTTATAATTTTAGAGATAAATAAAATAGACTGTAAAAAAATATTTAAACTACATGTGGTTTCATAACAAGAAAAATTTTGGCAATTTTTTTCTACAATCTATACCCAAGTTAAGCAAAAATTTCCCGAAAATTCTTTAGCCTTTCTTGATATTTCACGCTCCTAAAATCGAAATTCCTCACAGATACCTGCATACTTAATTCCGTGTCAAATGCCCAGAAAAACATAACAACCGATCAAGGGTCAAAACTGGGTCAACACCTTGAATCCCATAACCCATTAACAATGCATAAACCTAGCTCGAGTCTCCGGCACTCAAGCGCATCCTAAATTGCCGGACATTTTTCGAGCTACTTCTGCCGATTTCCAATGGATTTTCCCCTTTCAGAAGAAAGGAGAAGCCGCAGCAGCGCTGCAACCAAATCTCAGCGGTGTAGAGCGGGCATAACGCTATGCAGGCCGTCCTGCAAGATCTCTCTCTCTCAGCCAAAGAAGCAGCTATACAGCAACGTATATAGTAGCGAGAGACGGAGGGCGCTGACCTCGCGGATGTAGGTCGATTGTGGGCGCACGCAATCGTCGCGACGATTTTGAAAAATGCCCGACCCACTTGCAGGGAGTTACTTTCACGGTCGCTAACCCCGCGCGCGCGCGCGCTCGGAGATACTTAGCTCTCTCGCTCTCGGCGCTCCTTTTCTCTCTTTCTCCCATTGCAGCCGAGCGCTCCTTTTTTTCCTCTCATTTGCGCGCGCGCGCGCGCAAGTACGGCCACCTTTTCGCGAGCTGCACTTTCTTCTGCGCGCGCGCGCGCGAGCGCAGGGGAAAACAGCAAAAGCGAGCGACGGGGGCATTATGGCTTGGCGATCTGTCGGACGCGCGCGCGCGCGCCGGGACAAGCGCGGAAAGTAGTACAAGCCCGCCCGAGAAAATGCAGATCGGCAAGATTTATGGAGAGTATAGCGAGCGAGCTAGTCTCTCTCTCTCTCTCTCTCTCTCTCTCTCTCTCTCTCTCTGGGCTACTGATTGATACCGTGGATTGGGATTCGATGTTGGGATAGAGATAGAGATGCTGCACACCCCCTAGGGGTTTTTGCTGTGCTAAGAGAGGTAGAGAGGAAAGGAGAGAATGGGAGAGTTGTGTGTGTGTCAGGAAAGTCTGCCGATGGCCCGAGATGATAAGAGGGCTTTGAGAGAAATTAGATAATGCTTTGCGCTTTTGTGTGGGAAATGCTTTAGTGGTATGTGAAAGGATTGGGTTAATTACAAAATGCTGTAAGAGGTTTTGCTTTTTTGGAAGTGCGTTAATAGATTCACTTGAAATCTGAGCTCTCGAATGAATAATGTTATAAGTAAGTGATATTACTGTTTAAAATGATGAATTGTTATTGCGAAATTAATAATGTAATTTTTCTATTTTATTATGTTTTCGGTCAAAGGAGATAATTTTTAACTTGCATTCGGATAAGCACATTTAAATAAATATATAGATATGGCCCTATAGTTATTTTATATTTATTTTCTAGATAGTTATTTAATGTTGATTCTTCTAAAGTAAAATTTTCTCTACTTAAGGACTATTTATGACAATCTAAAAAAACCGAATTGGTATTCAATGCTAACCTAAAATATGGTTTCAATACTTCGAAATACACAAAGATGCATTGGTTCTAGTTTTTGAAACAGGTCACTTTTTGTGTGCTAGTATATGTATATAAATTTTAGATTATCCAATGAAAGTTCAAGAAATATCGCAAAAACAAATTTTGTGATATGCGACACATGTGCATACACACATGCATTCAGACAGAAATCATGGTAAGATCTTTATTTTTTGATCCAGGAGTCTCGAATACATTAGTTTTCATCGAAAACTCAAATTCCGAAAATGTAGCCGACATAAAGCTTTCTCTTTGAGAAAGCAAAGTAAATATGGTATATAGTAATTACAGAAAAGTATTGAAAGAAAAATTGACTAAAAGTAGCAAATTGAAAATTTCAAATAGAAGATTTTATTTCAATTTTACTTTTGATTACGGGCCTTGAAGCTTTACTCTAGTTTCTCAGAGTTCTCTAAAAATTTAAAAAGTTTATCAGAATTATACGTGTGTTTATGATTCACTTAAAAATTTTGCATCAAATCATTCGTACCCTAAAATTCTTACAATCTCAAAAAAAAAAAATCTTCCCCGCATTTACTGAAACACCCCCAAACCAAAAAGTCACTTCTACTATCCCTTCAGGCTATTACTTTAACCAGTCCTCTTCCAACTTAAAAAAATCCATTCAACGACACGAACGCCAGTCCCACCATCCTCCGTCAATTACCATCATGAACTTCAACGATAACATTATTTCCACCTCGCAAGCAGTCCAGCCAATCCCCTTAAAGCGCCGAGGGCTGCACGCTCAGTCATAAAGCCAGCCCGGAAGCGCATAATGCGAAAAGAGGAACTACCGCGCTTACACGGCGCTATACCGCAGTGATCAGCTGATTAGCTGGCTCGACGACACGCGAGGGAGTTGGCCCCGCACGCGGTACCGCGCTGCACCTGGTGCGGAATCGCGCGGACGTCATTATTCTCTGCTTATAAGCGCTGCGACCTTGGCACTCTTTATTGGCCGAGTATAGAGGTAAATTCGCGGAGCGGAGGTGTTTATAATTTTACGGGTTGAGCGCGCGTGTTTTTGGATTATGGGGAGCTGAGGTGCGAGATACGGATGCTATTGAGTTTTAATGAAACGGAGATTTAGAGGGAATGACCTTTTATTGGGAAAATCTTTTCTATATTAGGATTTTTCGTGAAAAGTAATTGTGGTTATATTGTGCTAAGGTTACTTAATTATCGGGGGTAGGAAACAAAAGCGATGGTGCAAAAGTACGGTAGTTGAATGAAGATAATTGTGCTAAATAGCGAAACAAAAAATAAATTCAAGGCCAAATTGTAAGAATCTACCTTTGTTGTATTTATGTCAGTATTTGGAGAAAGTTATCTTTCGACGAGTATAAACTGTTTCTTTCGTGACTGCTTGTTTTAAAAATGAAATAAGAGGTATAAATTTAAAAAAAAATGCATTTTAGAACAATCGTTTGTTTGAAATTCTTCATTTTTGTAATTTTTAAATAAAACCACTTTCAATAAAGTAAATAAATAAAATAAAATATCTCAAATAATATTTTAAAATATTCAATTTAACTAAACTGAAATAATATAAGTACATGAATTAAAAATATTATTATAAATAAATTAAGAAAAAGTTTGAATTTTAATTACCAAAACGGTTCAAGAATTTAGTGTTTTAGTTCTCAACCCTAAACTCGTTATTAGTACTATGTTTACATTAAAATTACTAAATTTATAAAAATAAGTTTAAAGTTTAAAAATAAAAAAAGTAAGCTCTCTTAATATTTTATCATTTATTTGACCAAAAAATAGTTACTGTTTACATTGTTATGTTAGCTCATAAAAATTGTTCTAATGATAATGAATAACATTGTAAATTTCACTAAAAGTCTAGTTTTTAAGTAAAAATGTTAGTAAATTTATCGCAAAGTATTTTCCTTAATTTTTTTTATATTCCTCGCCATAAAAACTTAGTAGCTTGTTTATTGTTGAAACAATAAAAGTCTACAAGTACAGACGTTAGATCTACTATTAATTTACATATTTCTTCCGTGAATACGTCTATTAACGTTTAAGAATATGATTAAATTTATAGGGAAAACAATACGTATTCATGTTTACAGAGACCATACAATCAACTAGTGACGTTCAACACCTTTAATGCGATTATTTTAAAAAGTCAAATGATAATAAGTGACATTGTGTACTATTCAAACTTTTCTTTATTTTCATCTTACGAACTTACTTGCGCATGAAATTTTAAATATCTTATCTTATGGATGTCTTGTCATAAGATTGTAAATAAAAACAGCATTTAAATAAATACGAAAAACCTAAGTACATACGATAACTCTATCGTTTTTTAATTCAGAAATCGTATACGTTACTGTTATCGTTCAAAAGAATGTATTTAGTCTACGAATCACTAAAAATATTATTTAATCTTCAATTCAAAGTAAAAATGCAAATGAAGCATTCTTTTTATTATTAGATGCTGAGTAAGATAAGGATAATTTATGTCGATATTTTAAAAATAAATACAGGATAATGTAAAAGTTTATGTAAACTATAATTAGACATTATATGAAAAATTGATAAGTGAATAGAAAAATTATTAAAGAAAAGTAATGGAAATAAGCTAATTTTGATAATAAAGTATTACTTAATTAAATATAGGAAGTCAATTGGCCTACTTTCAATGTGGTAAATTTCCAATATTGAATGCTGTAAACTCACCAAATGGAAAGTAGATCACAACATTTTCAGTATATTCATTAGCGGTTTCACATAATATATTAAAAAAATATCATGTATACTGGGGCATAAATTAAAGATGTTCGGAAAATTTAATGCGCGAAAATAAAAAAAAAAGAATTAATTAATTTGCTTATATTTAGACAATTAGACGATTAATAGACAACTGTAAATAATAAAGATAGCTATACATAAATTTGTAAGTTATTATAGATAAATCAATTTTATATGTGATGTAGTTGATAGTTATTATTTACCACGATAAACGATTTTGGCAAATAAAATTATTATTTTATTTGTTCAAAAAATTATTTATAAAATTTGACAATAATTTCTGAATAACATGAATAATATACATGTAAAACTTGATACAAGAGATGAGCATCTTTTTGCAACATCATTACTGCAAATTTAACGGCGTAAATCTTAAAAAAAACTTGACCCATTTACTTTTGTATAAACTCGAGGTGCTGCAATTAAAAGACTAACTTAATTCAAAACCTTCCTGCTGACTTCACCTGAAAAAATACTGCGTTTTTATGTGCTATTAATTGCAATATTCACAGCTTTTCCAAAATGAAAATATCCATGGTTCGTATTCTATACATAAGTCAAGCTTTCTTCAACTAAACAACATAAATAAACAAAAATCCAAAATTATCGAAAATTCTAGAAAAGTCAATTTTAATAACATCACTCCTATCGCAACTACATAGCTAAAATTAAACGTCCCCACGTAATCACGCGCAGCCGCACTTTTTCTCTCCGCTCGCTCATTATGCAACGAAATAAACAGCCGAACGTCGCAAACAATGCACACCAATTATCCCCCACAATACACACATTAAAAGCTCGCTCGGCCACCTAATCAAGACCGGAATCAGCTCCACGTGCCGTATAAACACACACATTTCGCAAAGAAAATAAAAGCCCCCTCCCAACCGAAAAAAAAAGAAAACACGACGCGCAGCAGCAAGAAAGCGATTAAATGAGAAAAGGCACGCGAGCGCGATAATAGCTATTCGCCTCCTCCTCCTCCTCGAAAAGCGACATTCTCGCGCCTGCGAGATTTCGATTTTTTCCCCGCGATATCGCTCTTCTCTCGGTCACGCGATGAAGAAAAAAAAAGGAGCCATTGCACTTGAAACTGGCGTAAAGAGACGAGCGAGCCGCGCGAGAGAGAAACAGTTTCCCTGGGAGCTAGCGATACCGGCCTGGCGCGCTGAGGAAAGTGCCGAGGCTCACAGAGGAGAAAAGTGCACCTATTTACTCGCGCGCGCGCGCGCGCGAACTGCACGCCGCTGACCCACTGACACGATTTTCCCTTCGCGCGAAGATTAGCCGCGGCAACGAAAGCCCCCATAGAAATTTTTCTCGCCACGGAGAAGGGAAGTGGCCAGCGAGCGAGCTCCGCAGGTTCAACGGCCGATAGTCTATACCTGCTATACTATAGTAAGCGCGAGCGCGTCACTGCACTGCCGGCGTTTTACCGCAGTCTGTTGCTGTCTTTATCTGCACCTCGCGTGCATCGCTGCCTGCGCCAGCTTCCTTTTTGCTCGGGGGCTTTTTATTATTTCGATGCTTTTGTTTTATGCACAAGTGGAAGGAGCTGGGATCTTCTCTCCTTGGAGAAATCGCCGGGAGGTGTGTGGGTGGGGAAGTGATTTTGTTTACGCTTTTTCTCGCGGGGAGTCGAGGGATTTTTACGAGGGAGATCGGGGAAACGCGTGAGTTGAGGTGAATTAAGGATTGTGGTGTGGTGAGGGAAGGTTAGTGAACCTTGGGGCTTTTGCGAGGTTTTGGCATACATTGTGGTGAGGTTTGGATATGGATTTTTGTGGGTTGATGATGTTTTGCATAATTTTGGCAAGTTGTGTTTTGTTGTTTTGTTCTGAAAGTCGTGTATTCTGTGGCAGACGTGTGAAAGTTATTTAAACTTTTTAGTTTTGATTTTGTTTTTGTTAAGAGATTATACTTTGTTTTGGTTTTTACGTTAAATTTTTCTTTTTTACATTGATATTATCTTGAGCAGTTTAGGTAATAAGGATATTTATTGTAATTAATTTGTAAATCATTTATGGAAATTGACGTACGTAAATGAGCGAATAATTATTTATTCTATATTTTTAATTACTATTGTAAAATTAAAACTTTAAGATGACTATGACTCTTGAATTTTACTTTTCAATAGCTGTGTTTTTTAGCGTTCTTTGGACGTGGTCCAACTAGGCTCTTATTTATGCAGCTTTAGTAACAGAAATAATTTAATAAAATAAAAATTTCAGCATTTAAAAAATTGACAACGTTTGCTATTCTTGTACGATATATGGGAAATATTATTTAATGTTGACCTAGTTACACGGCAAATTTCAATTGACTTAAACAAATACATTTTTACATAAAAATATACTTATAAAAATTTTTCACCAACTTGAAAGAATTTCCCTACTTATTTTATATAAAAAAATCAACAATTTCAGTATGATGAAGTTCATCGTTAAACATTTTCTTCAGTTATTTTAAATTAATGAAAAATTGAAAATCATTTTTCAAAAAATAAAAGTTTGCAACATTTGTAATTAAGTAATGAAAAGCGTTAATACTGAATATTTAAATATTAATTTAATTAGTCTAATTAAATTATCCGAAGTTCTTTTACATAATAAAGCTCAGCTAATTAAAATAAATTTTGAAATCCGAATGTTTGATTGATTTTTTAACAATTTACAAAATAAACACCTTCAAACGTCAAACGACGTTTAATACCAGAAAACTACCCTTCTAAAAATAACACTTTCGATACATAAGTATATTTTTCTCTAAACTCGAGCAAAGTTCAAACGTAACAGGAGAAATTTGACCCGAGAATTTTCGCCACATGTAATAAATGGTCTATTAAAATAAACGAGTTTCACGTTACATGCTATACAAATTCTGGTCGAAGAATCGATTCCTCAGCCGAGCCAAGGTCTCATCGAAAGCTGACAAAACACTTACTGGATACTTCGCTCAAGAGTGTTACCTAATTAGCCAAGCTCAGTCAATATTAGATTGGCGTGTTAAGACAGGGTGACATTTCCCAAAGCTTCCCGTTTATAATCTACTTTAAGTTAAGCTTGCTGATACTTGCGGAAGAAGTTTATTAATTTCATTATATTATATTAGTTTCACTTATGAATTTACAGCTTTTAATTAAATTTATTAAAGTTTGATAAAATGAAATCAAACTTTAACCAATTTATGAATTAAAAAATAAGATTGTAAGCAAAAGTCAATTTTGTACATTTTTGATATCTAGTACAGGTTTTAAATTTTATATATTAATTAGTTTGAACTCAATGCTCATCTTGAATTCCTTTAAACTTTCTATTTAAAATTTTATTTCTCCCTAAGGAGCGACATACTGCTTGAAGTAAGCTAACTCTTGATAAGTTTTCATATCTGCAGATCTGTGACAAAAGTACATTTTACAATTTTAAACTTTTCTTGCTAAAGTTACGAATAATATCGTTTACTGAATATCTAGAAATGTTATTCCAAGGGTAAAAAGTAAATTTTATAAAACGGTGCTTATTAACTGAAATCATAATAAACTGATCTGGAATAGCGTAAATTGTTCATTATTTTTAAAATTATGTTGATTTTCTAATGGTAATAAATATAATTTTGCTAAAAAACTAGTTGATATATAAACAAAAGTGACTCTATCATTCGATATTGATGATAATAAAAAAAATTTGTATAGGTCATCTATTTATTTTAGTGGACATATGTCTAAAAAAGTTTATGATGTATTATTGTGTTACGAAGTTACGTAATATTACATAATAAATTTTCTTACATTCTTTTTATAGCTGCAGATGCAATACGAAAATATCCAAATAAAACAACACGATAATCCCACCATAACTAATGCTACATCACATTGTCTTACAAAATCAAATCCATCAAAACTAAAACCAGCCACATAAAATAAACAATCTATCCCTCAAATTCCCCATCTCCCAAGCAACCACATCTACATTCAACCAACCAAACACCTCTCCAGCCACCTAAACTACGCACCGTCCACCTAACAAAAATTCCTAAAAAAAAAATCACCCCAAGTAACAACCCACCCTATACAATCCACATATGAAAACACACGCGCAAATCTTATATAAAACCGGCCGCATGGTTCCGTACCACGAGCGCGCGCAGGACGATAAAGTTTGGCGCGCCGGGGTGGCGGCGGGCGCTAGAGAGAGACAGAAGCGGCATCATGCGCCAGCACTGCGGCGCGAGCACATGTACTACACGGAAGGAGAGCATTACGCTGGAAATTGCCAGGGTGAGGATGATTTATAAAGCCCACCAGGCGCTTGCATTTTCCCTTTTTGTTCTTTTTATTTTATTCGCCCAGCGCGCGGATTCACTTTTTATGTGTATCTAAAGTGGATATTTTTTTCGCTGCTTTTCTGCACGAGGTTGGGGAAATTTTAATCTTGTTAAGGCCGGGGTAATTTAGGAATGCGCGGGATTAAAATATTTAATCGGATTGGAGATGATAAAACAGCGCTTGGGTTGGGCAAATTGTATTTACCTCGCGACCCGGACGTGATCTGCTGGAACAATGTATAAATTGGTATTCAAACTTAAACCGCAAAGTTCGTTTGTATATAGATGCGGCTTGAATAGACGCGGTCCGGGGGGTGAAATTTGAATGCCAGTTAAGGCTGTTTAAGCTTGGGATCACGTTGTTGTTGAGTAAGTATACACCTACGTCTGACCGGACCTGACTTATTTCTACTTCAGCCAGCTCCGGCGCACTGTTTCGTGACTGAGCCCTGAATTTTTAGTTCTTTCTTTTTTAAGAAAACTTTTTCACGTTATTAAACTATAAATGTAAAAGTCAAAGATGTGTTTGTACTAAAAGAGGGTCGGCGATTATTTACAACTGTTAAATGTTAGAGGATTCTAAGCTCGCAGCATTTTACTTCTCCAAGTTTGTGAATCTAGTTTTGAACTGGTAGTTATGCAGTTGTAAATGCAGCTGAAGTTCAATAATTTAATATTCTACGTAGATATGAATCAATACCTAAATAAACGTTTGTAAAAATTGTTATATAGAACACGGTTATTCTACTTTATGAAGCTCAAAAACCCTTTGAAATTATATCGCTCGTACAGTAATTTAAAATAAAATTTATATCGTCCACATCAATATTAAGAATACAAATACAATAGCTTCACCTTTACTTATTATTTCAACTCTTGATTATAAATAATTCAAACATGGTTTCCATTTTTCGTAACAACTTAAAGAATTTTCCATCATAATTTTAATTTAATAAAATGTTTTATGATAATACGGTACCCAAGAGATTTTTAACTAGTTTTATCTTATTTCGATCTACTATAATTCTCCGAACGAATAAAAGAAACCATGACCTAAAGAATAAGATAAACAATACTTAAATAAAGATCAAACGGCTTAAATAATTTCCACCTCGAAAAAATCTCAACCCAACCCCCAACAATATCCACCAAAAAATCATTGCAACCAACCGTACTCTCAAAAATCACGCAATCCCCATCCCTCTCTCTAAACATCCTCCTCCACCCCCTACAAAACCACCCCCGCTCACCCGAACCCTCCTCACCAAACGCGCGCGCGCAAACTCGGCCTTACATAGTACCCAAGTCCGCCACCAGGTGCGCTCTCCTCTCTCTCTCTCTCTCTTTCTCGCCTCCTCCTCCCACACGTCTCTTATACACGTCGCCGCACCGAGAGCCGCACAGGCGGCGCAGTCCGCCGCATGTTAGGAGCCGGCTGGCCGCGCTTCTCCTCGCTGCTGCCGCCGCTGCTGGTCTACACTGAGCTCCAGGGCCGCCAGGAAGGGCTCGTCAGCGGCCTCCTCTCCCTCGGCGCGATCTAGAAACACCTCTCTAAAAAAAAAGCTCTATCTCTCGCCCCGACTGTCTGTCCCCCGCATATCGCGGGCGCGCACACCATCGCGATGGTGAGTGTCCCTCTCACTCTGTCTTCTTACTACTATAGCTTCTCTGTAGTTATTGCAAAAACCTCTTCTCTCTACTCTCTCTCTCTCTCTATCGCATGCCGACGCGCGCGCCTGGAGAAAGCCGAGGGTTTCGCTTTTTCCAAGCCGCCGCTTTGATTTTTTCCTCTACCTCGTAGATGAAGCTTGAGTTCAAGGATACGCGGATGCGCACGGTAACACACGGCGGAGATATACGCCACGCGCTTGCGTGTACGAGCGGAAGGTCGAGCTTCCTGGTTGCCGTGGGAGAGGGATTACAGAGGAACCGTCGTCCTTCCGCACCGTGAATGTATATTAGCTGCATGCCTGCGCGATTTGTTCTATAGGTGATTGGGGGGTTGGGAATCGGTTCGCTTCTGTAGGCGATGTGTGCTATTGATTTTTGCTGGCTGGAAGGATTAAGGCTGGAGAACGACGCGGGGTCTGCATTGTGCTAATGAATGCGAAGAGTTTGTTATTGTCGGAGGCGATTGTGTAATGGGAGGTAGGATGACAGGTCGCTAACGAGAGGCTTGTTTTGCTTGAGCGTGATTTTTTTCTTTTAGAGGTGTTGTAGTGGAGTGTTGAGGCGGGCGGTGACGACGGGATGCTAATTGCCGAGTGTCTGTAGACACCACCAGATTGCAGCACCTTCCGGCTCCTCTTTTCGCCTACTTGGATGATAAAGGAGATTTTGTAGTTTGAATTTTATGGGGGGTTGGTTGGGCTTTGTTGAATTTTAGATTTTGATGTTTAGTATTATAGTGTATGGAATTATGAAACCACAATTGTTTATTTGCTTAATGCACTAGGGTATATTAATTAGTCCTTTAAATCTAGTTTTAGTTATAAAATTACGTTTAAGTATCTTGAATGAAAGATTTATGACTGAAAGAAATGGTTTTCCAACTTTTTCTGTAACAATAAACTATTGAACCGAGTTATTTTAACATTTGTTTGTAGCGCGTCATCAAATTAGTTTTATTCAATATTCTTTAATTTTGTATCTAATTATCCCAGCGAGTTTTTTAGTTTGAACTATTTATCAAGTATAAGTCTTTGAAAACATTATTTAAACTATTTTTATTATCTAACATGCACGATAAAAAATATAATCTTTTTTCTTTTCTTCGATACTAATAAAAAATTATTTAAGTTTATTAAAAACTGATATTATTTTAATTAATTTCCCTTCGTTTAATTGCATCAAATAAATAAGAGATAGTTGATATCTTGTAGTCTTCTAAAATCTTTGGAATCTATTTATTTATTTATTTTTACTTAATTATCAATTTACATAACGGTTCACTTTAATTGTTAAGAACAGCAAACCTTTACCAACGTCACAAAAATTTTATTTTCTACATACCTACTTTTTAAAATTATTTTTACTTATGTATATAGAGTTAATTTAAAAATTAAATAATTATCATTTTTAAAACTAATAAGTATTTTGAAATGTAAAGTTTAATTTCCAAGTTTTGAAGTACGGGATACTCAATATTATCTATCCACTTATACTTAAGTCGTTTCTTTTAGTCTTTGATTACGATTACAATCCATCCGATTAATCCGAGAAAAATTTCTTCTACTTGACTACATACACAAGTTATTTAAACTATCCAATATATTTTCTTATTATCTGAATTTACATATTATATTGTTAGTCTATAAATTTGGATAAATCGAAAGTATAAAACTAATCACAAAATATTGCTATAAACAACAAAAAATATTGAATATTATTAATTTTTAAGTATTGAAGAGCACTGAATAGAATGTAAAAAAAGCCTGGAAAAAATGTTGAATTCTTGAAAAATCAATAATTCTCTACGGACGTCAAACTATATAGAAAGTATTAGCGTTATGAATATACTGAGAGAATGAAAGCTCACTGCCAATTTTCTTGACACTCTATTGATGTTCATTTATTACATTTATGTCAAAACTGAATCCTTATGAACTTGTTTCTATACAATTAATTATTTTGGTAACAAGTGCGTAAAGTAGAAATTTACACACGTATCATAATAACATTACTTTTCATCATTAAGTATATGTAAAGTGAACAAATTCGATTAAAAAATTAAGTTTGGCCTTAATGATAGCATCAAGTAATTATTGATTCAATTTCGACAATAATAATTAATAAGACTTTATTTAGAATCAAATTAAGGCCAGATTAAATTTGACCCATTAAGCCAAAATAGTTAAAACAATGATAAAAATAACTATTGATAATCTATTTTATCTTCATTTATAATATTATTTTAAAATATAAAAATAAAAAAATAAATGTATATATACAAGAAATTTTTTAGCGTTTGATGATAGCACTTCCTTTGATAAAACTTAATTATAAAGTATGTAAATGAATCAATTCTTATAGCATAATTAAGTAGCTTCATGTAAGTAGAAAAATATAATATCCAGTCAGCTATTAAATTTTTCATATATTTCCGGTATTAGCATACTCTCATAAAGCAGTATATATATATGAAATACAAGTATCCTATACAAGGATATAGACTCTTATCAACGTAACTTTCCTTATCCTAAAGAAAAATAATGTCTAAAAACCGTGAAACCTCATCTACCGTAAGAATCCATCCTCTCTCAATAGAACCAACCCAAAACGAACCACACTAAGAACCCTCTTAAACCCATCTCATTCCAGGTGCTGGCGGACACAAGATTGACGGACAACCTGCACCTGCACCACCACCATCCCCAGCGCAGCAACAGCTCGACCTACCTGTCCGTCACTCTGAACAACAACAACGCCAGCAATGCCAGCCAGGCCGACGGCATCTTCGTGAAAAACCTCCTCGAGGGCGAGATCCTGAGCTACAGTCTCGCGCTGGTACGCGGCAAGGCACCCCTCGGATGCAGCTACATCAGGGTGCGGGGCAGCCACCGCAGCCAGGCGGCCGAGTGGCCGGTTGTCAACGGCGACTTCCGGCTTCTAGTTGAGCTACAGCGCGGGACCAACAGGCTCGAGCTCGAGGCCGGTGGATTCAAGCGCAAGTTCAGCCTCGTCTACGAGCCCAGGAACACCAGGCTCAGGGTCACACCCGTCTACGTGATCTGCGCCGGGCACGATGGCTACTTTCAGGTGAGTTGGATTTGGTTTTTCATTTTTCCCTTTTCTTTTTCTTTTTCCACGAGTTAACTGTAGGCGTGTGGGAGTGTATGTGTGACCTTGTTCCGAGATTGCTGGGGGAACGTGAGGCGGTGATCGATTTTCAGTGGCCATACGCTTTCGATTTTGAGTAAACATTGCCCCAAGGTAGAAGCGACGTGTGA
Source organism: Eupelmus urozonus (assembly GCA_900480035.1). Classification (NCBI taxonomy): domain Eukaryota; kingdom Metazoa; phylum Arthropoda; class Insecta; order Hymenoptera; family Eupelmidae; genus Eupelmus; species Eupelmus urozonus. The sequence continues at coordinate 21,440 of UELX01003672.1, forward strand.
TATTGGTGCACGGCTGCTCTGCGGCCGTATGAATATTTGCGATTTGATGAATCTTTTGTTAATGTTGATATTGATTTGTTTATACTTATGATTTTGGTGCATCAGAATAAGCATATTCAGTTATTGATGAACAATAAATTTTTGAGTTTTTCGATATTTGCTGAGAAAACGTTGAAATACACGGACCATCACGGAATATAATTTTGGTAGTGCACGACTGGATCATTTTCCGTGTCTCGTTCCGTACCATGCCCTGAAATTAATAGCGTAAATGTGATTGGCTAATTCTATCCAATGTGACTTTCGAATGGCATGAACCAATCTTGCTTATGCTGCTAATTTCAGGACAGGATTCGAGATGGAGTATCGGAGATTCCACAATAAAGGGTATGATAGGGTATGGTAGGGTAGTGTTCACGCCATTCCTATTCCAATTTTGTTACTTATTCAGACTCGACTCTACTATTATGTTTCTCATCTTGAATGTGCAAAATAAATGACCGATTTCTAACTGTTTATTTACGTCAAAACTGCAGGTTATATAATAAATAATAAAAAACAGTT
>UELX01003673.1:0-21995 GCA_900480035.1 Eupelmus urozonus
AAGTTAACAAAACCCTTTTTTTTCTCAAAAATTTTTCATTAGCGGTTTATAAAAGTTATAGACTGAAAAATCCTAGTTTTAAAATTCGAGCTTATCGACATTACCGTCATATAAATTCTAGGTCATCCTTGAACATGGTCTTGAAGATAAATTTTTTTTAAATTAATAAATATTTGAATGAAGTAAGTACATTAAATAAACAGTTTATTCGATAATTAAAAAATTAATAAGAGCTATCCAAATAAAAGTAACTTTATACCAGAAATTCTTTATTTAGCTAACTAATAAATTACAACCGAACCAACAGTTTCAAGCACTCAATCAAACAAGCAACCTCCCTCATACAATAAACAAAATCCCCCTTACGTCATCCGACCAAAGCCACATCAACCCAAGGCATACTCGGCCAATAAATTCACCCCAGAGACGAGCCACCGAGCCGCGAGATCAAACAATCGCGCTGCCACACGAGGCGCGTCAGTCACTCGGCCGCCAAGGCAACAATGAAGAGGCCACCGTCACACACGCCCCCACACATACATATACAAATCCGCTCGCGCAGATAAGCAGCATCGGCATTATGCAAACGTCTCGCACGGGACGATTTCTCCGCGCGCGCGCGAACAAAGGTATTAGAGGAGGCGAAGGGCAAGAAATCACGCGCCTAGTCTAGCGGCCATTCGTCTTCGCCGGCTCACGTATACACACGGCTTATCTAAACGCTTGCGACGTTGATGCGGGCCTCCGTTCCTGGATATTTCGAAACATCCCCGGGCCGGCAGCTAATCTCGCTAATCCGCTCCGCTCGCGCGGACATTGGCCGCGCCTTTATCTGTCCGCGCGGCGTGTAGATAGCGAGACCAGCGCTGTCTGGCTAACCGGCCGTCCCCGTGAGGGGGTAGATGGAGTCGTCGTCCGATTCCTCCCCCCTTTGGCCGCTTTATCTTTTGTCTCGCTGTCTCGTCGGCTCTGTCTGTATTACGCGAGCGTAGAGATCGTTCACTTTTGCTTTTTCGGCGAGGCTTGGTACGGTGCGTAGGGGAGAGCGGTTGGGATTAATTGAGGGGGTGCATTGATACTTTCACCCCAAAACGGGCGCTTTTCTCGGCTGGACTCGGGATTAATTTTGTTTTTCGAACGCGGTGAGCTTGCGGCTGTATTCTCGCTGTGCAGAACGATTGCTTGATGAATGATTATGAGAGGCGGCAACGGCAATTAGTTGCGGTGTATTTTTCATCGTGCAATTTGGCCGGCAGGATAATTGTCGCGTAAAAAAGATGAGGCCGTTAATGGTGTACTTAAGCTCGCATTGAGCTTAATGAGCGCAATATACGTTGTTATCTTTGCCGTGAATAATAAGTAACGCATTTGGCTGTTAGAATATATTTATTTTCAAGATAAATCGAGGCAGATGAAAGTCAAACTAGCGCGAATTTCAGCCGCGGTATACAAGCAAAGGGAAGCAATCAAAAATATTTAGTTGTAGCGTATTTACTCGCTATCGACTTTGCACTCTAACTGCATCGAAATCAAACAATTCATTTACACGCGCGCTCGAGTTCGGCGCAGTTTAGAACCGCGCCGAGCGATCGTTCGTGTTTGCACGCAGCCTATCGCCAATAGCTTACGTAATTAGTATCGATTTTCATTCGGTAAATTGAGTACACACAATTCAACTAATATTAATGCGGAAAATAAACCGTTAATCGGATGCTCCCTTGACTCCGAATGCTATTGCGGGAGAAACTGAAATTAAACTTGGAAAAGCTGCTCCGCTGAGTGCCCTAGTTATTTTACCGGTTGTTTATGCGTTTACAAATTCGGCGTCTAAATTATCGAAACAGATCTAGTTTGCTCGATTTATAACAAGCCCGAACGAAACCAATTTTAAAACTGTCTGCGAATAAATTTTTTACTATATTATTTTGATTCACGCGTGATTGACAATTCAATAAATTGAACCTTTTATGATTATGGTTGATTACACATTTAACAAACCAGCAGGCAAACGTTTAATATTTCACATCTCGCTTCCGCACTACCTTCACCCACAAGTATTTAATCCGGCTTCCGTATATCTCTATTCTAGCCCCAGCTCTTTTCTCTGTTTTTATCGTCACGCTTCCTCTCTGCTTTCCCTACTCAATTGTGCAGCTCGCGCATACCAGACAACTTTGCCTTCATGAGTTTTTGTTCCAAGCTTTGTCTCGCTTACACACACGTACATACCGCTGCGGTAAACGCTCTAAATATCCCAGACGCGCCAGGCGCAAGAAACGGCTCACAGAGCGAGCAGACTAAATCCTTGCGGCTGTATCCAATGCGCATATCGGCTTTTGCCCTTTGACTCGCGATTGCGAGTAAATCTTGGTGATGCTGCTGAATGGGCCCTCTGTGGGAATGATGCTTTCATCAATCTTCGCGTGCTTTGTGCGTTCTTTTTGCGATTTTTTCTACCGGAAGCGTTTGGTTTGTTCGTGTGAATATAAGCGATTAATTGTGGTATATTTAATATTGTGATATTTTAGAGACGATTTTTTGATTTGTCTAAAAAGTCTAGCTTTCAAATTTTTTATAGTAATTTTTTTCTCTATATAGTTTCAACAAGAACTGTCCTATAAATATGTGTATCCTAATACAGTCTGTATTGTAGCAAATAGCAAGACATTATATATTTAATAAAACAGACTTTCATATTTTGTGATATATAAGATTCCATTTTTGTGCGGACTGTTTGTAATATGTCCATCTCATTTTTACATAAAAAATATCATCTGTACAATTAATTTAAAAAATTGGCGTATAATGTCGATTACACTTCAATGCATTATTTCAGAATCAAATTCAGTAGTAATCATAAATGCATTACTTTATTTCATCGGCATTACTCACGTGTATCGAAGAATCTATCGAATTCCCCATACTGTACGAATGGTATCTTGGATTAAAAATAAATAAATGATATTATGCAGATACCATTTTACGCTGAAGTATGTGACTTATTGAAGAATGCAAATGCAGCGAAGTAATTTTCATGCTAATTTAAATACATCCACGGTTCATATGTACCCGAACAATATGAATATTTTACGCTATTAATTCAAGAGGCTTATATCGTACACAGGATTATTTCTACCTCTAGAACGACCGCACAAGCTTCATCATTGTTCGTTTGCAAATCGACAATTTTAGTAACTTATTAATTTATTAGCTACCAAATAAACCCTTCACCGAAATTGCTTGCTCGAAAGGTATTCTGTTCGTAGGTTGCTTCTTTCATATTGGTAGATTTATTGTTGATGTATCGTTTTAAAATAATGGCTATTTAAATTGCTTAGTAATAAATTATTCCACTTGTAATATTAAAGAATTGTTAATAATTTTTGATTTTTTGTGTACCTGTATTTTTTGTATGAGTGTCGTTACTTTCCAGAATATGTAAATTAATTTTTGAATTGAATATCATGATAATACAATACTTTCTTCTAGTTATCCAGAAAGTACAATTAAACGATTCGCAGTTATTAAAACGGAAGAATCGACAAGCCAACTTGATATTCTTTGCGTAATCCATCACGCAAAAACGAGAATAATCTTCGTATTATCATCTCGTCTCTCGAATAACTCATTAAACTTCGGAGAAGTCGATTTCCTCCTTAAATCTTCGCCGAAGCCCATTTCAATGAATTTCAAAAGAAACAACTGAACTTTCCTCCTCGCAAAAAGGGAAAAAAGTACAAGGTATTGGAAAAAAGCGAAGCGCAACCGATCGTTGCAGGAAGAGTAGAGGATGAACTTGGAGGGGGGTGGGGATGCAGGATTATAGAAAATACCGCATACTCTTCGCAGAGGCAGCAAAGAGGACAGGCCGAGTTTGCACAGGAGCAGAGGGTAATCAAGGCCGATTCGCCGAAAGTTTGGTAATTAAGTAGTAAGAGTTGTCTCTCGTTTCCTGTGCGCGCATAGGGACGACGGTAATTCCAGATCGAAATCGTCGTGCTCTAAATGCTGGATTAGCGACGATTTTCGGAGAATTAAGTGGGAACGGTTCCTGGCTTTTTTCGGACTAAATTTTAAATTGAAAAAATAAAATTTTATGGTTGTTCGTTAGCATTTGATCTCTAATTTAAACTTTTAACAATTCAAGCAGTTGTTTTAACGATAGTTTTGAAATAATCGGAGGATTAAATGAATTATAAACTTTAAACTTTGTAAGGAATATCGGAGAAAATGTGAGTTTTAAAACGTCAAAACATTGTCATAGAACCAAAATGTATCAGTCAATCAGCAAAATACTTTTCGCTGCACGTGGCGTGAGAAAAATGGAAAAGAGAAAAACAGATATGCATTCTAAAGTTTTCGAGACCTACATGGTTATTCGAGTACGTATGGAAGCGCTCAACCGCACACGTGTGTAAACGGAATGACGGATATTTTTCGAAATCCTATATTTTTTCCAGGAGTTTTGCGATTGTATGAAAAACAAAGTAAAAAGATGTTTTTATGTCACGTGTTTGTCCAGTTCTATGTTTGGAATATCTACAATATTCATTTCAATTTTCAAAGAGGTTAGCAAAAATAAAAATATGCTCATGCTGCATTCTTATTAAAGGATTAGTTATTCTAACGAATTCATAAAAATTATATATTGTATCATATTGATGTATATTATCAAAATGATATGCCATTTAATAACTATTTTTAAGCTTCTGAATTTATTTTTATCAAGAATAAAACGTTGTGTAATAAATAAGCAATAAGTTAATAATATAAATTTAAAATCTTTCCACGTATGTAGGTCAACATGCAATCGCAAATGGTAAATAGTAAAAGTTAATTAAAACTTCCATATAGGATTCTTTTAATTTGAAATTTAGTTTTTATGTGCCAATGAAAATAAGCTAAAATTGTTAGTTGATCAATAATATTGATAATTATTTTCTGTAATTTTCAAATAACGCTTGAAACAGTTTTAAGTACGATGAATTATTGTATTGTATTGTACGATGAATTAGCTGTATTGCAGTTAAATTCAAAATAAAAAGCTGCCAAATTCCACTATAAATTAGTTAATTTGATATACTTTTGTTACAATCAATATTAAATAAAAGCAGTAAAGATGTAAAAGATTCAAGCTTTACTTAACTTAAACAGCAAAGATAATTATAAATAAAGACAATTTGAAAAGATAAGAAAATTCAACTTTCAGGTTGACCAACAAAATATTAGCTAATCAAGACGGTCGGTTACATTTCGAATCTCATTACCGCTTGGCTGGTTTGCTCACATTTTACAAAACCTTCACCACAGCCAGAACCCAGAAACGAGGGAAAGACGTGTCGGGTAGGAAAAGCGGGGGAGGACGGTTCTTTTCGCTCCAGGCGCGTGCTGGTCGCCAGCGTCATCGTCTCGTTCCGGTAAATAAATATTGACGGTGCGTGGGGGAGACTGTCTTTTTTTTTGAGAAAACGGCAACGCTGCACTCTTGTGGCCTGGGAAAAATTTATTTAGCCCCGGCGGCGGCGCGAGACTAAGTAATTTGACATGGAAACTGAATTGCCCTTCGCCGAGCCTCAAGATAGTGTGGGTAAGACGAAAGGGAAGAAGTCGAAGAATTAGAGGAATGGAATAGCGGAGAAAGAGGAAGCAGAAATAGAAAACTGATATTTAAATCGAAGCCGTTGCAGGGCTGAATAATGCAGAATTGATGTGCTATTTTTTTGGAATTGACTGGTATAGAGAGTTTCTTTGTAATTTGTAAAATTGTTGATAATTCATTTCGGTGAAATAATACGATAACTTTTTATGAAATATAATAATTTATGTAAAAGTATCGTTATAAATTATTTAAAAAAATTATAATTGATTGTTTTACAAATACGTATTATTGTATCTACTCGACGAATGAACTAAATCTGTGGAAACCTTGTGAAATAAACGTTTTAATTAAAAATCTTCCCTGGTAAAAAGTTGACCAGATTCTAGGCAGAATTTCTGGCCAACTAATGTTAAAATGATACTTATCTAAAAATTCCCCCCACAATTCTTATGTATTCAAACCCACAGCGCTCATCCCCCAATTAAATTACAAATTAGAACCAGCCCCAGAAACAAACACGGTAGCAAAGGAAAAATTCCGCAACACCTCAATTATCGTATCCTCCCCTAAATCGTGCTTTTAAAAGTAATTACATCACTTGAAGCGCGCTCGGGTTTCTCTCCCCTTTTCTTCAATTGTGAAAAAGGAGGAGGAGCGCCCGGTGTCGGGCAGAACAAAAAGAAAAATGGCGGACGCGCGCAAGGCAAAGAAAAAGCGGACCGCAAAGAAAGCGAAGTAGTATAGTACAGAGCGCGCCGAGGGTAGGTAGCTAGCGCGAGATAAACGACGAGCAGCGCCGGATTTGGAAAAGTTTCCCAACCCCCCTCTCTGAAGAATTTGGACTATATTTACAACCGTGGACGCTCGGGCTATTTTATTTGCGTTGAGAGCATAAGTATACGTGGCTCTCTTTTTCGCAATGTATGTGTGTGTGTAAATGTGGTGCGGATGTGTGTGTGTTTGGAGTTTTCCTTAAATTGACACCTTGGGAGCCGCAACTTTCCATTAACTCCGTTTGTTTCCCGCTCCACAAAAGCTTCTCTCTATCTCTGGCCCTCGCTTTGCTCTCTATCTCGCTCCCTTTTCGACTTGACGGGGCGCGAGCGGCCATTGGCAAACTTAGCTAAGACAATTTGCTGGCCTTTGCCGGCGCTCGCCCGCACGCAACTTATTTAATGAGCATTTATGTTGCCAAGTATTTGGCCGTTAAATGATTTATCTAAACAGCTTGGTTGGATTTTTGTTTAACTTTTTTTATTGGCGTTTGGAAAAGGAAAATATCTTTTGTTTGAATTTTTATTTATAGTGATTATTGTTTATTTCAGATTGTAGTTTGAATTTTGAGTTTTTTAATTGAATTTACTGATTGCAAGTAATTTTTAGAGTGAACATTATTTTCAAAACATATGGTTGGAGTTTCGAGCAAATATGTTCTATATTTAGTTATATGTTAATATGTGAATTGTATACCTGACATAAGATTTATCAAGACATAGTTTTATAAAGTCAAAAGTTTATGATTATGAAAAACTAATAAACAAGTTAAAACTTGTGAGAAACTAATTAATAAAATACAATTTTTAAAAAACAATGATATGATATAGAACCCTTGTATCTCGAGTTCACTTCAATTAGATTATTTTCACCTCCTCTAGAAGTTCGATGAAAAAGTAACAAAACACTAACAAACTTTCGAACTTTTAAAATCGGATTTCACGTCTCTGGACTCTACCTCAAGTTTTTCTTCTCAAAACACAAGAGCTAAATCGCAAACTTTCGAGTTATTGATTCGCAAGTCTGAGTTTTTAAAAAGGTCGGATAAAGAATTTGAAATGATTTAATACCGTCCAAGTATAAAAGGACAAATAAACTTTTACGATTTGATTGGATAAAAGTGACAAAATAAATAACTCAAGTACTTAAATATTTTATATCTCCTTATATATTATTAAATTCCTCTAAAAGTAACGCCAGCTACCTAATCAAACTTTTACCACTCAAATATTCTTTGACAAAACTTTCACACAATAGCGATAAAAACAGAAACAAACTCTAAATAAAAAATTTCAAACCTATTAATAAAATCTTCTCATGCAAGCGAATTCTCAAAAAATCGAGGTTAATTTCGCCCCCTCGCTTATCCCCTATTACTCATCCCACCGATCACCCAGCCACTCGCGCGCGTACTTTATCAGACTTCCGCCTAGCCCTGTGAGATACGAAGTTAAAGTGGAGAGCCGACGCTTAATAAAAAAAAAAAAGCGAAGAAGCAGCCTTAGCCTAACGCGCATCTGGCTCGAGGGCTCATCTTTGCCATCGTCGTCGTCGGGGCTCTCTATATTAGACGTCTCAGCTGCGGGGGGTGGCTGGATGCCCATAATAGAGCTAAGATGCAATTACCTTGGTGAAGGTGAGCGTGGCGATGGGCGGCAGACGGGGCAGATTCGGGTAGTAGAAGCTCCCGGCGGGATGGGCCGGATAGCGCGAGGTGATCCTGTAGGCGATTCCTTGGGGCTGGGTCGGCCAATTTGCCGCCGTGAACGTGAAGCCGTTGTCGGTGCCGCCGTCCAGCGGGTCCAGCTGCCGGAAGGGATTCGTCATTCGTTAGCGTTTGGGTTATAGGTGTGTTATATCTAAATATGAATGTGTGGGTTGTGGATCGATGCCGGCGTGCCAATAAAGCTCGTTCGTGTTTTTCACGGGGGAGTACGACGAGTTTTATTGCGTTTCGCGCGCTCGAGCGCGAGTTGATGAGGCGCTTTTGCCCGGAGAATTTTTCGAGCCTGATATTTGCTTTTAGGGGTGCAGTAATAGAATCGAATTTCGCCTATGGTTTTGTTGTTTTTGATGAATTTTGTTTTATGGTTTTATTGTGATTTAGTGTTTAGTTTTGGAAATTGAGAGGCGCGTAATTTTAGAAAAACATTTATGATGCTTATCTATGAAGGTTATTTTACGTGTTTTTATAATCTTATTTTTATGTTGATTCTGATGTCTCCAAAAACGGTAAGAATCCTTAGATTTAAGCTCTAAGAAATAGTATATTTATTATTTTTAAAATTTACCTTTAATTGTAGATCACGTGTTCGCGCACGGAACATGAGTAGAAATTAAGAGTAAAATAAGAAAATACTTTTACCATCCTTTATATTTTTTTAAACAAATTTAAAATAGACGATTAATTCTTACATCTTTATTCAGATTATATCGAAGTTGCTTCTTCAAAGCCTAATCAATAATTAACTCGTTGCGCATTGCAACCGCTATCAATTGTCTTTTTTCCGTTACTATACGCACGTAGTCAATTATATGTATATTACAAAGTAACGATTTAATAAATCATAGAATTTAATACTTTAACTTATCGATCTTGAAACGTATAAATCCTAATATAAACTAAAAATCAGTTCTGAGACATTATATAAGCTTAAACATATATTTACGTTGAGAACGATGATCTATTTCAAAAAGCTTGTATTTTTGTTTTACAAAAAAGAATGCTGTTCCTAACCGTTACATTACGTACGCGTTATTATTGTATTTTAATAGATTAATAAGCAAATACTTTTTAGCTAAAATTTTCATTAACCTAATGTTGAAGTTAGCAAACTTTCCAAAAAACTTTTACTAATAGTACAGGTTCTCTTACAAATTGTCTTTTTTAATGACAATCTGAAGTCATCCAATACTTATTTTTCAATTAAAATTTTGATTACTAAAGAAATTTAATCACAAACCGAAACATAACAGTAATTTAATTACGAATGAAATGACAATAATCAAATAGTGCATTTTCGAAAGATGGCGGCATCGACTTTTGCAGCAGCAAGCGGCACGCTGGTTGGATAAACTAGGGTATGTTGTCTCACGGGAAAGTTGCCGTACAGTAAATATCTACGAATCTAAATACCGCTTCTTCGAGTGATGCCAAAGTAGTTTCAACAACTAACAGACTTCAGTTTAAGATTTAGTTTTAGTTTACCGCGACCGTTATTCTTGCTTTCTTCGAATGGATATTTTAAATTTTTATTCGTACTACTTTTTTTACTTTAAAGTAAGTAATAACTATTTTAATATATAATTTTATTTTACCTTTTTATAATTTTTTTTTTATTTCTATTTTTACGATTACTGTCGAAATTGTATAGAAGTTTGAAAACTTTTAATAGTAAACCGAGAAATGAAAAACAAAAGCGTTGGTCGATTGAATTTTATTTTATGAAGAAATGGAGAATATACTAAAAACTACAAAAGAGTACCCATGAAATTTAGTATGTTTTACCCTCGGGAAAACCTATGGAATTTATATTATTATTTTTAAATCCAGTGGGACCGTTAAAAAAATTTCATTCTACTAGCAAACGATAAAGTTCTGAAAAAGGTAATCAAATATCTGGATAGTATGACCATATAGTGTACATATGAATGAGTCAACATAACTTTAAATGTCAATGTTAGCTGGACTTCAAATTTATTTACTTTTTATCTTTGATTACTTTTTAAATACAAGTATTTTATAATTTATTTTTATTAACTGATCTTGATTATTTTTTCTTATTTTTCTTTCGCTTATATAGCAAATTTTACCACGTATTATATAGTAATTTAAAATTTTTCAATTTTATAATGTAAAATAAAGAATCGATTGTTATTTTACAAGCTTTATATTTGATTAATTTTTTAACTATGCGTTTTTTTCCTTATATTTAAAAATTATTTACTTTAAAAAGACGTTCGGAATTTTACATCCACAACCCAAAAAATTATCTAAACCCCCCCTCCAAAAACCATAAAAAAAGTCAACTCACCTCAACAGTCACAGTATCGACCCAGTTCCCCTCCACGCAGAGCTGAAACGAGTCCACCCCCACGAACCAATCCGGGCTGGGATTGATCCTGGCGAAGACGCTGACCAGCGTGTGATTACCATCCAGAAATGCCCTGGCCGTGCTGACGCCCTCGCCCTGCGGCACCGACGGCCCCGTGAAGGCGTGCAGCGTGTTGGGAAAGTCGGCGCCGGTGTCCAGGCCGTCCGTCCTGCCTGTCTCCACGTACTGGCGCGCCCCAGCCGACAGCCGCTGGCCCAGCCGGTACAGCACGTAGCTCGGGTCGTGCGTTCGGCCTGCGAATATATAGAGAGAGCGCTCTCATTATTATCAGGAGCGAGAGTGAGGCTGATGAGTTTACGGGGGGGTGCTGGGGTTAATTGAACGGTTAATGGCGCCTACGCGCCCGCGCAAATTGATATACGTGCGAGTTTCGCTGGGTAGAGGGTATTGAGGGGGTAAGAGGGAGGAGGGATTTTTTGTGCTTTTGGGAGGGTGGGTTGATTTGATGAGTATTTTGGTTAGTGAGTTATCGACAATTTAATAGTGGTGTAGGTAAGTTTTAATAACAGCATTTGTTTGTTTTTTTTATGTCAAAAGCATTATGTATACGTCTAATGTATTGGTCCTGGCTATCATAATGGGTACAATTCCCTTAGCCTGTAAATAAATATTCTATTCTATTCTAAAAGCATTGTTTAAATCGAAAGAATTTTAAATTACTTTTAGAGTAAACTTTGATTTTCTATTTAAAAATACAATTCTCTTGGTTTCAAAACGAAACCTTGTTCGATCGTTTATTTCGGTAAAACTGTTATTTCTTTAATTCAACAACAAGTCTAGACCTGAAAAATAATCGAGTAAAAAGTAACAACATTAACCAATGGGGACATTTATTTTGGTTCCCCTGACAGTCCTGAGGTTTTATACAGCTAAAAGGATTAAAGCAGTTGCACCAGGACGTCGGCAAAGCTACTTTCCCGAACTTTTAAATTGGCTAGTACAAATAATAGTTCCTTTCCGCGAATAAACTTTAAATCTGAAACAAATCCAAAAGCTCATTTCCGAAACAAACGAACTTCTAATGCCCCGCGCTAAAATCTTGAACGATAACCCGCAGACTCGATCAAATCCCCATAGAAAAGAATAAAAAAAAAAAAACGCAAAAGTCAGAGCTCACCAGCGAATAGTAAACACTTCAATCGCAAAGTTCTCCCCGAGTCATAAAGCGCAAAGAACAAGAATAAAATCCTCCTCTCGTCCCAAAGCGCATCGCGCAGAAGCTCTCCACGTACGCTCGTTCTCCTGGAAATAATTCCCGAGAAATTTCCAGTCACGCGTCTCTTTCACGCGTTTAACACCCCCCGCGCTCTCCGCGCGTTTTTATTATACTTTACGAGTACAGCTCGGCCCGAGACGACAAAGAGGCGGAGGACGTATATATATACTCGCTCAGCGCTTATAATGGCCCAACGGGCGATTCTCGGCGAGCTCTCGAGGAGCCTGCGCGAGATGGTCGATTAATGCGCCCTCGGAATTTACGAGCAATTAATGCAGAGCCGGCGCGCGCCAAACTCATCTTGAAACTGGCGCGAGCGCGGAAAATAATGTATGGCCGGGAGTGTCTCTGAAAAATGCCCGCCCTTTGACGCCGAAGGCTCACCCTTTGAATTCAGCCCTGCGCGCGTGTTTCGAGCTTTCGCCTCGGGTTTCAAAGCCAGCGCTGCAGCGGAGAGTCAATCAGACAATGGTTATATTGTGAGGCATTGAATTTCCCTCCCTCTATCCCCCCTTCTCTCTCTCTCTCTCTCTCTCTCTCTCTCTCTTTCTCTTCAAAACGGGAGCGAATAATCAAAAAGATTCAAACGTAATGTGAAGATTCGATATGTCCTTTGTGAAGTGCGCTCTTTTTACGAATTCAGGATGCTCTTGGGGAGAGTTTTTTTTTTGTTCTTTTTCGCGGGCTCTAATGAGGTGTGGTATATTTGTTTTTAGAGGGAGATAATTTGGATCGTTATGCCGGCTCATCTGAAAGGTAGATTATTGATCGAATTTCATTAGAACTTAATGGAATTTATTATCGGCAAGTATTATTTTTAAAGCGCCGTGATGAATTGAATTTTGATTATTGAAATTTAATTATGCAATTTCCACTTTAATAATCGATTATGATGATTATCACTATTTCTGCGACAAAATAATCATAAATCAGTTATTTTAAGAATAGCCATTTTAATATTTCAAATTAATATAGTAATCGAAATTCATGAAATTACTAAATGAAATTCTTCGAAATTGGAAATTTATAAAATACAGATCGAAATAATATCCAGCTAAATATTAATTAGTTTGCGTACAATCAAACTAACTTAATTATACACACCTACTAAATAAGTTACACCCAATTATACCAAAAAAACACTTTGACAAAAGAGAAAAATCATCCGAAAAAATCGCTAACCCTGCTCCATGCAAATCGGACAATTGAGAATTTTAATTGGAGGAATTAGAACCAGCACAATAGGCGACGGAGCATCGTCCCTAAATATTAGTAATCCTGCGGCTTTGGCGCATAATCAGGATTGCCGGCGCCGCTTTCACCCTGCCTATTCGCCATTGACTATTTCAGCTCCGCGGATAACATTGGCTCAGGCGGAATCGGCTCTCTTGCTGCCGGGCTCATGAATAAAATTAATTGACAACTATTTTCGGGACTCGGGCCAGAAGGCGAGCCTTTCATTTGTAGCGGCGCTGTCTTGTTGAATTTATACGTTGCTGGGCTAATGCGTACGTAGTAGTGCAAATCCGTTCATTTTTTGTCGGTGTGGGATAGAATATATTTAGTTGAAAAATATTTGGATAATTACTGTCGGTAAGTTATGAGAAGGTTTAAGTTGTAATTAAAATTGGATAATCAGTTACTCAAGCTAGTGATAAAATCGGTGCCAAAAATTAGAAGAGTAATGAATATTCATGAAAGTGAGGATCTTTTGTCAAAATATCTTTAATTACAAAAACTTTAAAATAAATTATATGATACTTATACTCGATAAAACGTGATAGAATATAGGTTTCTTAATTCTCTCGAAAAGAAAGTACTATAATTTCTTGTTACTTTTTATGCTTTTTCGGAAAACTTAATAAGCTGTAAATCTTCATAACTGCTGTTATTAAATTTAAATAATAATGCACTGCTGTATTATACTGCACTCCTACCAGAATAAATTCTGTGATTTTTCCCGGCTATAAAAGGTTGGGCTGTTAAAAAGCCATTAAAGGTTGCCGCTGAAGGGAATAAGTAAAAAATGTTTGATGAGCGCTTCCTCTCCAAGGATGGTGCAGCATGAGGATTCTTATGGGACTGTATCCTTTGTTTATTATCTATAAAATTTCTGTAAGCGCGCCTCGCGAAAATAATTGCTGTTTAAAGAACAGATTTTATGTGTGTATTAAAAATTTCATGACGCACTTTAATTATGTAAGAAGCCGGGGTTGCTTTATGCAACATTGGAAATTCTGTACTTGATTATAATTGTTTCGTTTGTGTGTAACAAGCCTGTTATTTTGAATTTTATTCAAAGTTTAGCTTGAGATATTTTCTTTTTGTAATTAAATTTAATTTTAGTTTCATTAGTAATACATGAGCTTTATTTATTCATTAAAAATTTTGACTCTAAGTAAATTGCTTGAATAATTAACTCACATAGTTTTAACTAAGTAAAAACATAATTATTCTCAAAAGTCTGTCCTGGATTTGTAAGTTTTAAAAGTTTTCAAAAATTAATTATCAAGTTATAAACAGCAGCAGCTTTTCTTATAAAAATTAATAATTCACCACCTAAAGTCGAATCGAATTTAGAAATTCACTTCAAGTGTTTTAAAGTACATTCATAAATAAACACTTGTTAGTCCACTGCTTTAAATAGCAGTTCATTAAACATCCAAAATGCAGAATTGTTTGCCCAGAGGCAGACAAGAAAATTGCATAAACGTCTACCTCCACGCGAGAAATCCCTAATAAAATAAGTAGTGGCAAATAGTACTATAAATAATTTCTCTCTCCTACCCTGTCAAAAGGAAATTAAGAAATCGATCCTCATCGAGATAACCCGGCTCTAATGAAGCTTTAATAATCCACATCTCCACCATTCTCTGCTCATAATAGAAAATCCAGAGGCAAAAATCCGTTCGAAAAATAGGAGGCAGTGGCCCCGTTAGTATGATGAAATAGCGCGCGCCGTTATTTAAATAATCCCCGGCAACGGGATCCAGTAGCGCTAAGAGATATGACATTTCAAATTTTATAAAAAAAAAGTCGGGGCGTATGCGCGCTTGAGTTAAAGCGCGATCAATCACCGAGACTCCTAGGCTTTTCTCTCTCTAGCTCGTGACAATTAACTCGTTCCTCACGTAGGAGAATGAAATGGCGAGAAAGGCGGGGGGAGAGTAGATTGATGAGATATATAAGATCTTGTCATGGCCGAGCCCTGTTGCTAACTAGAGTTACATTGAACTTTTTCCAAGAGGCCGAAGCGAAGAAAAAGAGAAAGGAAGAGAGGTCAGTCAATAATGAGAGCTCATTGTTTAAGGCTCGGCTCTTTGTTGAAGGAGAAGGCTGTATAGGTAGGCGAGCGACGAGCTCGTTCTGCGGAAGTGCCGATTAATTGTGAGTCATCGATTTTCGCTGAGGAAGTGATGACCTGGTAAATGCTCGGATAATTGTTGGCGCGTATTTTGATAAGCGGATGTGAGCGTTGAATTAAGTAATAGTATGTATAGATGGAAATCGCTTTGAGGCATTACTTAAGTGATTAAATTGTTCAAAAACTGAGTTTACAAAGTTGGTAATGAGCGAGCTTTGTTATAATTGGACGCCTCCCAGAGTCGTTCTCGCGTGTGCTACTGTAGCTGCGAAAGCCGATGTATTATCATTAATAACATAGTAAAGCTAGAAAATACTACGTATATATGATTACGAGAAAGTTTGGAATCCGGGGTGGCGAGAGTAGTTGCTTTTAAGATTAGCTTGAGAGCTTTCAATCAATATTTTTAATTCTAGAAACTCATGGTACAAGCTGTGAGTTTCAGTTATTAATTGTTAATTGCATAATTGATAAAATCTTATCTTTAAAATAGAATTTTTAAAAAAACTTAAAACTATTAAATATAAAATTCATGTTTCATTGTTCTAAAGTTTCGGGACTTGATCGAGAGTGGACTTATTTATTATAAAGTTTTTATTATAAATTTTATACATATAATAACAAGAAAATATTTCAAAGCATATCATTATTAAAATATATTAGAAATTCAGACATCTATTTTTTATAATTTGATAGAATTAACTTAACTAAACCAATATATTTTCTTAAATTCAATTTTAAAACTCATAAAATTTTCTTTACCACATCATGATAAATTACAAGAGCCCTTTGCAGCAACAAAAACCAAAACCCTTCCGCGCAAAAACGCCAAGCGCAAACAAAAACAGCCGGGACCCCTAATCTAAAAAAAAAAGTCGCCGAAAAAACTCCGCATCAAAACAAGTCGTTATCTCGAGGCCCCCTGCGCCGGCTGCGGTGCGTGGGAGCGCCTTCAAAAAGCTCTTTTTATTTGCCATCCGCGTAGCTAATTAATGGCAGCAGCGCTCCACAAAGCGCTCGCTGCGTGCCCTTTTCTTCTTTAGGCTCGCTCGCGCTTGCTCACCCGCCTGACGTGAAATGAAGCGATAACGAGTAAAGGCAGTAGCTCCAACCCCTCCAGTTGCGCGTCGAAACTTTTCCGCGTCTTTTCGGAGACGAGCTCTCTCTGCCTCGTCGGGTTTAAGAAAACTGCGGCGGAGAGGCAAACAATCGTCTCCCCCGGTCCTGGCGCACGTGCGTTTGAATTTCGTGAGCCTCTCGGCGAGTGCTCGCGAAATTGACAAATTTGCGGGCCTCTGCCGCCAGCAGCAGAGCTAACTGCGCGAAGGAGAGAGAGAGGGAAGACGCTGGGTTGTATAAGGCGGCAGGAGAGCCTGGAGTTGAGAGGCAGATAGAGAGAACAAGGAGGGAGGAGAGAGTGAGAGCGATGGGGGAAAGTGGAGAGAAAGAGAGGGAGAGGGTACAAAAAGGTTGAGAAAACAAAGAGGTAAAAGGTAAGCAACAGAGAAATTAGAGGGGTTGATACGTCACTGAATTAATCGAACGTTAAACAGAAGTTGGGACCGTGATGTTTTTAATTATATTTATTTTTGTACTAAAAAAACTAACGCGGTACTTTTTGAAGCGTAACGAGATTTAACTGAAAGTTTATTAATAAGCTTCAATTTTTTGTAAAATGTCATATTTAATATTTTTTTTAGTGCTCCGTTATATTTTACGTCACATTAAAACTGTTTGCTAAATGATTGATTTAAGGACATATGAAAATATTTTTAAAAATGTCATTTAGTAAAATAGTAAAGATAAAAGTTTGTAAAATAATCATTTGAATAAATAAGTAGTAAAGCGTCGTATTAGTCAGACAGATTCAAGAATAAGAAAAAGAAAATTGAATTAATAATTAGTAGTTAGATAATTATTTAAATTTCATAATTAATGTGTGCGCTCTAGAATCAAAGTAGATACATTAATATTATTAAAAGATTTTTTGCAGAACCGATATCAATTCTCATCGGTCGAAAAGCCAAGTTTTATTATTGTAAGAGATTTGCAAGTAAGGTAAGGTACTTGTATCCTAAAGAGTAATTCATCATATCTACTGTATAATTCAAAGAGTTAATGTAATAATACAATGTAACACTAATATCTAAACTTTAACGGTACACTCATTGTCAGCAGACATTGTTTCGAGGTATTGCTAATTATATTCATACGTTCCAGTTAGACAATTTCGACGTATTTCATCTGCGAGTTCTGAACAGCTGTCAGCTTGAGTTGTGGCTCGCTTTTGGCACATAAAGTAGATAATATTCTATTTTACCATGAGTAAGTAAACATTGATTTTAATAAGATTACTAAATTAACATCCACTAATTTATTATGATTATTATAAATTCGTCAAGAATTTTCATTTTACGCTACTAATCACAAGAAATAAATATTTATCTAACACAGTAAACCACCATAATAAATAAAGTATCAGCTTGAAAAACCATCACTGAAGATCTCAAACTTCTACTTTTATTCCAACCCACCGTCAAACCGCTATAGACACACTATTTAGAGGCCATCTTACATCTCGGACTCGACGTAGCGCGTAACTTCCTCAAAGCTCCGAAAAAGCGTAGAGGAATATCCGAAAGATCTTCGCTCAAGCCGGGAGGGGGGAGGGGAGATAGAGAAGGGCGTCGTCGGCGGGCCGAAATCGCTCGTCATGGGAATTGCGGAAGGAATTGCCGTCGGAACGGTTCGACGACTCTTCGTCTTCTCTTGCTCTCTTCCACCCTCTACTCTACTCTGCAAGCTTGATAGGCGCGCGCGCGCATGCCCGTTGAATTTCAAATGCGACTTCCCTTTTTTTTCTCTCTCTCTCACGGCCCCCGTGTCCCAGCGGGGCGCGCGGGACGAGGCCGTTGTTTCGAGGAGGGATTTATTTATCTCGTTTTCTACGCGCTTTCGATTTTCCAGATTAATGGCGCTTCTTTTATACTTTTTTTCCTGCGCATATTTTCCGGCCGCGCGGCCTTTCTGGGATAGTTAGCGCAAGAAGTGCGCCTCGAATAAAGCAAAAAGTTTCGACGGGCGCTTTTCCCCCCGCCCCTGGAGTTATGTGGGTTCGCTTATTTACGAGGCTCGATTCGTTACCGGTTGACAGCTGGCCTTTTTTTTTTTAATGGGAGAAGTTGTTTTCTTCTAAGTAGTTGTTACTGTGGGTAATTGTATTTGATGTGCGTTTTAATAGATTGATAGGAACTGTAATAAATACATTTGTTGACTTTAGGAGAATTGTCTGCGGTTAAGGAATTCCGATTATGCTTCGTGAGTAGATTAATAGTAATTTAAATTTTTTTTCAAAACTTGGTTGAATGTAAAAAGCATTAAAAGCAGCTCTTGATAAACATGAAAACATTGTAATAATAAAATAGCGAATTTGTAGAATGTGGTTTAAAATGGACGTAGAGGGTACCAAAAGAAACTAATGAATTATTCTTTTATTTATTCACCGCATTTTCCAGTAGTATTTCAAGTAAAAGTGAAATGTTTACGTTTATATTCTCAAAAGTATGAAAAAAGTTTTCTTTTTATAGCTACCTTTTCTTTTAATTTTATGAAAAATATAAAGTTTAGTGTCTATTCTAGTTTTCAAATATTTCTGCATTTATTGCATTAAACAATCTACACATTGTATATTGCTGCATTAAACAAAAAAAGATTTATTTATTCTTGAAAAATTATTCTCCGCATACAGGATTATGTTTTTAATTTAAATAGCTTAAACAAGTTAATAATGAACTATAAATAATTTTCAAAAAGAGAACGTACCCTAAGTAGCAATACAGCAATAATACACTTCAAAATTTTCGTTTCTCGCAAAACTAGTCCGACAAGTTCCCCTTTACTCCAAAATCTTATATACCAAAAGCTTTCACGAATTCCCATCGCGTAAAACTTTCTCTCTCCTCGCGACGTGTATAAAGGTGGCATAAAAAATGACACCTTCCCTCCCGCTATACACACCACAACTCTCTCTCTCTCTCTCTCTCTCTCTCTTTCGAATTTCTTGTAAAACATAATCCGCAAGCAATTCAAACCCGGCTCGCGCGGCAAACATTACCCAGAGAAAAATAGAGAGAGAAAAGCGTACACTCGCCACGAAAGAATTTTGCTGGCATAAGCCCGATTCTTTCTCTCTCTTTCTCTCTCTTTCTCTCCTCCTTGCATCCAAATACGTCAGGCTGCTCAGCTCGAAGTCTCTTTATCTTCGTCGCGGTCGACTGACGTCCGGAACAACTTTTCGACTTTCGCCCCGGCTGTGCCACCATACCGCAGAGCCCGCACCGTCGTAGTTCGCCACCCTCCCTCGATCTTTTCCCTCGTAGACGCCTAGATCCACGTATACTGGGTGGACTTATATGGTTGGTTTATCGTCTGAATTTTTTAGAGATACATTTTTTATCCCATCATAGTGAGTAACTTGCGGTTCTGATGAAGCTTTTTTTGTTACGGACGCTCTTTTTACGGTGACTCTATCGGGGATGCAGCTTTAATGGATTTTGTAATGGATTTGATCTTAATGGAGTCTGGTTCTTACTTTCGAAAATAATTCTTTTTTGTTGACAGGCTGGTAATAGATCTTTTAGTATTTACGGTTTGAAAACTACAATGTTTAGAAGACTTAACTGTATTATTTTTGTGGGTTTTATTAGCTACTTTTTGTTATATTTTATTGATACTTTTGAAATCCGTCAGGTTTTTTATAAGAAGTTTATTTAATTTACCAGATGTGATAAGATAATGTACAAACAAAACAGAAATCAAACGATGAAGCGATAAGATGAAGTGTGAGACAGTCTTTTTATAACTACACTTCGGACCAGTCAAAAGGGAGCTAGACGTCGTGAATCTCGGGCCTGCGTAGGCGAAAGTTCATGAGATTTTATACCATCATAAAAAAGGGTCAAGTCCAGATAAATTTTATGGTTCGATGACAGCTTTTATAGAGTTTGCGCCTTCGAGAATTTAGGGAATTTAGAAAGGGCGGTCCCTTTAAGAAATGGTTCTGGGGGTACGGTAATCTGCACACAGCCGTTACGGATCAAAGTGTTGTGAGAAGCAGCGAGTCGTGTGAAGAGATTGGGAATCAGAGGAACTGTTTTAAAAAACATTCTTCATCAGCCCGCTCTGCTGGTGAGGCATTATGATGGCGTAAAGGGATGAACCAGGGCCTACCTTACATTGCGTTTCTTTGTGGAAGTACAATTCAGTCATATTTGTATTAAATTCATAAATTGTAAAATTTATATTTAGTATCACAAAACAGAGATAAAAATGATTGCGGTTTAGTACTTTCTGGAAAAAGATCCATTAGCCAAAAGGTAAAAAATGTCATCACGCAGAAAGAATCTCGATAGCTCCTTTCTTTTATGAAATCAGAAATTTTATCTGCGATGAGTCCTAAGCTTTTAAGCAAGGACTTTAACATTTTTCGCCTCACTCAAAGAACTTCTCAGACAAAAAAAAATAATCCACGTAAATCCATTGCTAATCCCAACCGACAGTCTCACCAACAATTCCCCCTACCCTCACCTGCCCTAAACGAGTAAACATCTTCACTTATGTGCATCACAGATGAAATTGCGCGCATAAAGATTCAAAGGACGCGTCTACCAAAGCCCCAACCCACACGAGAACGTGACATCACAAATGTAAACGCACATACGTAAACAGGGATGTAGACCGGCAGTCGTATCCCCGGTGCCTTTAACGGCGACGCGCATGCACAAGCGATATATGGAAACGCGTAAAGGGAATAGGGCAAAAGGGGGGAGGGGCCGCTGTCTTAACGCCGCGCGCTCGCCCGGAGGATGGCACGCTGGGGAGGAGGCGAAGTGCGCGAAGTGAATGACTGAGTACGGCCAGGGCGGGAAACGCGCTTTTTCCGGGGGGGATAAGATTCTGAAGGAGTAGTTCAAAGAGCACTTCGGCGATTATTGCAGCGCGAGTTTTCGTCTCTCTGCGCGTCGTCTTGAGTGAAAGCGATGGCGCGGATAAGGGAGAAATCAAAGGTACGGGTTGGGAGGGTGAAGGTTTGACTGTGTGTGTGAAGGGCGAAAGAACGGCGGGATCAAGCAGTGAACTAAAAAAGCGAAAGCAGCAGGAAGATCGAGCAGGAAAAGATGGACTGCTGGTGTATACAATCACGAGGGCGAGGAAGCCCTGTACATCTTTTGCTCGTGAAGGAGAAAGTGGATTAAGGTGGATGGCGGGATAGGCTGCAATTAAAATGATATTAGTTGTTCTGGGTCATGGGAAAATAAACTTCTTATGAAGTGAGGTAACATGATACGTAGTACAAATTATTTTAATTATAAAAACAGAACATGATATAATCAAATCGTAAAAAAATATTTACTGATTGTTAAATTAAAAAAAACATTCTTGTTTAATCATTGTTAGAGCTAGTACCTTGTACAAACAAATGTAAGGTCTTTTCATAACTCAAGTATGTCTTAATTACACGATATTAGGTAGTAGATTTCAACTCCAAATGGATTGCTTGCTTTATTAGGTCAACTTGAATATAGAGTGGTTTCAAAGCATTAGTATAGTTCAATCATTCATAAATGTGCTTTGTACATCCACTTCATATTGCAGTTTACTTACGAGATGAAATGCTTACTTGATATTGTCAATCAACTAATGAAGTGACAGGAGTGAGATTAATGTAATTAAAAACTGGAAAAAGAACTTAAGAGGGAGAGAAAAATAAATAAAATAATTGTTACATAAAGTGAACATATAATAAGAACAACAATTATAAGTTTTAAAAAGCATCAGTACACTTTGATTTTAAATAAAAGAATTATAACAATCATGGGTTTACAATGTCTAGAAATTGATTCTCTAAAAGCTATCCCCATTTATTAC
>UELX01003674.1:0-21971 GCA_900480035.1 Eupelmus urozonus
TTTCGGGTTGAGTACTTGAGCCACTATACCTTCTAGTAACTTTCTGGTATTACAAACCAGAATTTTCTCTCGGTGTAGTTTATTTTTGCTAATTTGTTTAAGTCATTCTCAGTAGTTATTTTTGTTTATTTCATTGAATGAAAAGTGTAACTTTAACTCTTATTTAAGAAATCTATTTATTTATTTATTTAAGACTTGCTGAATTTGAAGAATATAATTCTTAGTTTTAGGCATATATTTTAGTTTTTAATTACATCTAATATCTCAAACAATTCGGTGATACTCTTACTTTAAAAGTTTATTTATTTACTATTAAGAACGAAAAATATTAATTTTTAGTAAAACATCACATTTTCATTTTTAATAATTTCAGATAAGGAGGATTAAGAATAGTATACTTGCAGGATGTTTAATGGAATTATGCATTTAACTAACAATCATTTGTCTGATGTAAAGAATATTTTTATAGTTAGTAGTTGATTTTCTTAAATCAATCAATCAGTTCATTTATCAGACAGAAACACATACTACTAAAGAATACAATCTTCATATCCTGAAAGTGACTGCTAACTAAAGCCAGCAAGATAATTTTTCACATGTCGATCATCTTTAATCATTATTTTATTTCTTGAATTATTTTATATCAATTCAAAAATATTTATGTACACAACAGTTTTTTAAATTAATTTTTTTTTTATATTGATTGCATTTCTTGTCACACGATCCCTTGTAAGATGGTCATACTTTCTTAGTGTTATTTTATTTCTATAAATCATAAATTAAAAAAATACTCATAAGATTCATGAAACATGATCATTAAAACGAATTTCCCTTTAAAGCCATTAATAATAAGAACTGATATTACATGACTGATATACTGATATTACAGAACTGATATTATATGAATGATATTCTTGGAAAGACGTTGCAAGAGCGAGCTTTATTCTCGTAACGACTAATTACGAGTAATAAATGCATGCTTATATTTATGAAAGCTCAATAATATACAGTGGGGAACAAGGTGGTTCTGTGGTGGGGATGCTTCTTAACATGAAAATAGCCAGTTAGCTTGTAGCTTGCAAAGGTACATCTTCAATGAGCAATAAAGAAGGTAAAATTATTTTGTATTATTAGATACGTATATGAACGTTTTTGAATCATCACTTTTTGCACTGTAAATAATACATTCAAAATTTTTATTGAAGAAAAACATAATATGATTTCGATGGAAGAAAAACACTATAATTTAAAAAAGCTCTGTATATCGTCGTAATATTATTTTAAGCGACTCCGTATATATAATTACAGGACTTCATCCATTCATGCTTATATAAGATTTTTTTTTATTGCTATTTCGTTAATTTTAAGTTTAAACAAGCAAATATACGAAGCTACCTGTGATTTCTTCAATAGGCCATGTTACCAATTTTGATACACCTTCGTAAAAATGTCGAAATATCATGAAAACAACGACAAATCATCGAAACATCGAAAAATATCGAAAAATATCGGAAAATATTGTAAAAGTGTCGTATAATAAGGCAAGAAACTGCAAAAGTAACATGAAATTCTTAAAAAAAAAACCTAGTTTCGGAGATAAAAAAAAATATTTAATGAATTAAGCAAAAATATCACAAAATATCATAAAATAACGTCAAATTAAAAAAAAATAACAACAACGTAAAAATATCGAACAAATAACGTAAGAAGTGAAAAAATCAGCGATGGAGGCAAAATGTATTATCTTTAATTATTTATTGTTTGTTAATTTTAAATATTAGATAAAAATTTTAAATATCTAATTCATGCTATGAATTTTTTTGTCTGAAGGTTTCAGCTGATCTAATGGACGAAGTTGCTGTTTTAGATTGGATTTGTCTTCAATATTCTTGATATTTTTGTATATACACTGTAACGGGGTGGGAATTTTGGAAAAATTGGAAAATAAAAGTACGCGGAGCGGGATTCGATCCCACGACCTCTGGATCCAGAATTTGCGCTCCTTAAGGACCTACACTTGATATCCGGCCTGTATTATCACGCCCTGCAATTGCTCCGACTAGCGCGACATTTCCTTTTCCGTTATAACACAAATTATTGAAAAACAAAATAGTATAAATAATTTGTCAACATAAAATATTTGATTTTTTATTAAACGTTAAAAATTTTATTTAGGTAAGGTAGAATGACGATTCACCAGAAATAGCAACAGCAGTATTTTTGGGGTAGCCGTATCAAGTCCTTTTGCTATATAGATTTAAACATAGATTCTTCTATCACTTTTTTGCACACAGTGCTAGGTTAGTCATTATTCAAATCCTAACGTAAACGTATCTAAGATGCAGTAAAAGTGGATACATCAGCAATTTCATGGCTAAATCAAGAACAGCAAAAATATTAGATTTGTTTACTTTACATACGTTGTTAGAGAGCTATCTTACTTAAATTTATAGCTCCCAGCTCACTACCCTTATTGCACGACGTATTTTATTTTTTCATAATACTTTATTCGACAAAATGTATCTTATCATGGTACCCATTATTGTATATTTTATATTTATAATATCAATTTCAGGAAATAAAATATTGATATCGATAATAATATTTATTTGTTCCAGAGCTTCAAAATTATGTTCTTTTTAGTTCAGAAGAAGTAGAGGATCTTTTTTTTTGTTTCCCATTCTGTCATGAAACAATTTCTTTAGTCTCTTCTTGAAGATTGTTTTTTATCTACATTAATTTAGATTGTTTTTCATTCAATAATCTACCTTTTTTAACTACCATAACAGCGCGCCTTTTATATAAAATAAAAATAGAGATTATTAATAGAAATGTATTAACAATATAAAGAGAGCTGAGAAAAGGGTTAAATTATTTTAGTAATTCAACTAATGCGATAATATTTTGTAAGAGTAGCACTCCAAACTCTTAAGACTTAGTCTTTTGTGCACAAGTTCGACTGTGGCCTAGAAGCCAAAATGCTTATCTGGAAAACCGAGGATTTTGTATTGCAGTATACATATAGGCATCAGACAGGTTGAGAAAAATCAACCTGGGTCCGTTAGACCGCTAAACGAAGACGCAAGAGCTTGTTGAGGCAACACCATAGAAAGAAACATTTAATTGTATGATGGTGGCACTCATATAAGGGGATATTAGTTTTTACTAGCGATAAGAAAAGAAAAGAAGAAGTTACATCATGTACAATCGATTAGAGGTCATAGTATTTGAATATATAAAATAAATTGCTAGAAAAAGTTGAATTAATTTTTAAATATAAATTACTCCAACCCTCCATGAATCTGGTTTCATTACTTAACAATTATTTTTCGACATTTTTACGTTATTTTTTTTAATTTGGTGTACTTTACGATATCATGAAAAGGATACTTGTAGCTTATTTTTGTACGTTTAAGGGAATCAGTCTGAGTTAAAATGACTGAAAATAAATAAAATATTGATGGAATTGTATGTTCTTTTTGCACGAGTTAGAAGCCTGTACAACATTGTTAGTTTACAATAACTTTATTTAACTATTATCCTTCTAACTATTATAACTCATTGTTCTACTCGATGTTCAAAGTTCGAGCGCCATTCCAAGACTGTCTCTGCCTAGTTGCCTCGGCCCTTAAATGTCCGGGTCCTAGACGTAGAATGAGTCATCATTCTCTCTCTTTCCCTCTTTGTCATGCATACAAACAGTCTTTCTAACACGAATTTCAACATTCGGCCTCTCCTGACGAAGTCTGCGAGCTCCAAACAACTATTGCTCCTAAAGTCCCGCCTTGGTTTCATGCAATCAATAGATGAAGTTGTTTCTTGGGATCCTTGTTTATTCTCCAACTACTTTACTGCATATAGATTTAGGTCGTAAGGATTGTATTCCCCTACGCGATAAGGCCCGAAGAACTTGACCATCAGCTTTAATAGTGGATCCAGTTGTGTCCACTTAATGACTACTACATCTCCTACCTGATATTTTGTGACTTCCCTTCGTCATAGATTGTGATATTTACGATTTTCTTCTTGGTTCTTGTCAATCCTCTGCTTCGCCATGGTTCTCAGCTTACCACGTGCGGCTTGAAAGTTGCTGTTTACTGTTTCTATTTCAGTGAGCTCAATCAGCAGTGTATCCTCTGGACTTCTTAACTTTATCCCAATCATCAACTCATAAAAGCTAGTCTCAACAGGTACTTACGAAATTTATCTAAGGGAGCACCAATTCGTAGCAGTGATAATTCGTCTCTGCAACTATAGTCTTCCAGCTCATGTAATACATCGGATGGAGCTGCTGATCGTCTGGAAGTTTCTGTAGTAGGATCGTCCCGTATCTGTCCTTTAAGGCATCTGTGTGCAGTTCTGTTTTTTTTGTTTCCTTAGTTTGTGATACAGGTGCTTTCACGAATTTCTGTATTAGTTTGTTAAATGCTGTTCGCTGTTGCTTTTTAAACTCGAAAATCGCAATTACTTAGCGGCCGGGCAATATGAGCGTAATCTTCAATGAATGTTATACCTTCCTACACCACGTGTGCCAGGAATTCTATTTTTGTTTGCATATATGCCAGTCCAACTTTTTTCAGTTGATTTTCAATCTAAAGCACGTTGGCACTTCGAGTGTTCTCTGTAGATTCTCGAACGCCTCTTCCCATGTTTTTCCTACGACGACTCAATCATCTATGAAGTTTAGCATTTGCTTTCATATTATCAAATCAGCAAACACGTACCGCAGATACCAAGTAAATACCGCTGGCAATGTTGATAGACCAAACGGCACCACTGTAATTTCGTACTGGAGTTTCGGTGTTACAAAGGCCATATGTTTGCGGCTATCATCCGCCCTTGCTACGTAAAAGAACCCGTTCTTTAAATCTATTGTGTAAAAGACACATGCCTCTGACAGCTCGTCTAGCACGTTTTCCACGATCGGCATAGGTGTGCTCTCTTTTACCATCATATTGTTCAACGGCTTGTAATCAATACAGATCCGCGGGCTCCTCTCCTTTTTGCGACCTACGACGACTGCGATTGAGAATTCTGCACAGCTTGGCACAATCACTCTGTTTTAGCCATTCTTCTATTCTCTCATCTCTATCAGTACGAGTCGTCGTGGTCTTCGACTGACTGGCGTCTCGTATTTAAGAATTATTTTCATTATTGCTTTTGGTATTCTGCTCCTATTCCTCCTAAAGCTAGAACCTTCTCTCTTAGCTCCTCGGCGTCGAGTTGCAAGTGCTCAACTACCGGGAGTGGTTAGAAAATCGTCTCTTCTCGCTCTAGGATGACCCTGGTTCAATCTCTTATGAAATCCCTTATGATAAACTTCTCAGATAGTGAAGCTTGAATTCAACACTATCTATCTTGATCCGCAGCGTAACGCGGCCGCTTTCTGGCTTTCTCAGTAGGCCACAAAAACCTTTCAATTCTCCAAGGTATTCGCTCACCTTCAAGGCTTCGGTGTGAAGCTTGCATTGCCGTTCAGTTCTCTCCATTAGTCCTCTCATATAATATTTTTATAAGATCCAGAGTCGAAGTGGGTAAGGACACCAATCCCCTCTTATTTTCCAGACGAAGATAGCGGGCTACCGGTGGCTGCTGTACAGTTTTTCTTTTTGTACTCCGTTTTGCTACACTTAAAACACTTTGGCCCTTATCCTTTATCCAGACAATCACTACTTTTGTAATCCAGCTGGCCGCAACTGTAACATTTTGCGCTCTGGTGGAGCCGACTCTCTTCTTTCTTCTCCGCAATTTTTTAAAAGGTATGGCCCGTCCGACTATTCCATAGCTGATCCCCACGATTTTTCTTGGATAGCTTTTTTATGACCTCATATGTTTTTAGTGCATATTTGAGTTCCCATCAACTTTTGCACACATCTGCCACGCTTTTCATTAGCGTTCCGCAGCCGTAACACCTCCGCGATTACTCTTGGGCCTTTACCTTGCTACACTGACAGTACGTCTTCGTACACAATGGCGCGCTTTGCCGCATTCTTTTTCTTTGAAGTAGTTGGCTTCGGTTTTCTTTAATCGCTTCTAATACTCATTGTTCTGCATCCCAGACAAGCCCCCAATTATGGAATTCAATTTTCTTTTTGTAGGAGTTTGTACAACACTGTTAGTTAAATAATAAACAATAACTTTATTTAACTATTATATATGGCTTATTGTTCTACTGTGCTTTACTGTACGATTCCCGGAATAAAAACACGACACCAACTGACCTTCTTTCTTTTCCTCCCTTTATATATTGCCCCTAAATCTCTAATACCGTCCAGTATTAGAAATCTTGAATTTTACACGGATATTTGAACCAACGAGTTCATCAATCTATACCGCAGGTTGGTGTATTCTGAAAAGCACTACAGAATGTATGTATTGCTTTTTGGAAAAACTTAAAAAAATAATTATTAGAAACATTTATAAGCAAAATTTTAGAGATCATTCATGAAAAGTGAAATGTATGCACATAAGTGTCACTAATAATTATTTTTTTAAGTTCTTTCGAAAACGTAACCCATACTTTCTGTAGTGATATTCTAAAGGAGTATTTTAAGTCCAATCCGGTATTAATTGATGAACTGTTTGGCTCAAAAATCCGTGGTAAGTATGTACAACAGTCATAATTCAAAGTTTCTAATATTGAGCGGTATTTGAGATTTAGGAGCAATATAGAGATCACTTATATGTGCAAAAACGATCTATAATATGTATATAGTAGGTACAAAATATTTATATTAACGAAAGTTATGATCTACTATTTTAAATAGTAATAAATATTTTATTTATTTTCAGAGATTTTAACTCAGATTGGCCTACTTAATTTGAACGATCTGAGTAACTAGCTCTGAATAAATAAAAAACATATTAAAAAAAAAAACTAAAACCTAGATTCGTTCGCTGTTTAGGTTTACCCGCTATGCAATCTGAACTACTATTTTGTTATATTGCCGTGATGAAAATTTTGTTATAACTTAATAGTATTAGTTAAAGTTTAATTTATTTTTTAAATATTTTTATGATTATCTACTCAATAATAAAATATAAAAATAGTAAAAAAAAATAAGAAAACGTAGGAAAAAAGGAAACATGATTTTAAATGAAATTGTAGAGATAGGTAAATAATTAAATTTTAACTATTTGTACTAATATAATTTTTTTTTCGTTCAATGTAAATACTTTTTACAGATTATAGATATTTTTTACATTTGATCTTAAAGAATTTCAATATAGATTCTAACGCGGCGAAATTCGTAGGATTAGGGTTTATGCTAAAAGAACTTCTACACAAGTATATGTATGAAAATAAAATTCTGTATTGCTCACAAACCATTAAAACCTTACAAATTACTCCCGGCGCGCACACGTACAATAACTCTCGCTTTGCACTCACATACTCGCTTAATCAAAACTGTCACCAAAAGGGAATTCCGCTTTGGATATACGGTCACCCGGGAAACTTGGCAGCCCTTTTGAGCTACTCATAGACCCACTCTCTTTCTCTCACTCTTTCACGCACGATTCCCTTTGTCTCCCACGCGCTCGCTCTCCGCTCTGCGATTCGAACCTGGTCACGCCTTTCTTACTCTAATACACTTCAACTTACACTCTCTCAGTTATTCTTAATATTTCACTCCGTGGCTCGCTGTGCTTCCAGAGATGAGTAGGCTGGTGCTTCTCCGTCGCTCCATTTTTCTCTTGCGCATGCGTCGTCTACTGTGGCTAAGCTGCTATCTCTTGCGTATACACTAGCATGCATAGGCGCGCCTCTCTTCTTGGCTGATTCTCGCTGGTTCGACTCTCCCAGCTGTCAGTTCTGCGCGATGTATTTCTCCGTCGGCGTAAATTTACATAAAAATATTCATTAATGTATGGCCTATTTCTTGTGTGCAGTGCCGGCTTTATTTATGCGCTTATTTTGTGCTTAGATGCGGGTACCGCATATCAAGATCGAAATATTCAAATATTTATCTTGTTTTAATACTTGTTATTGAATAATAGAATCTCATTTTCAAGTACATAATTTTTCATCAATAATAACACTCCGGTGGTTTCACTATAAAATTTTTTTATTAATTGAAACAAAAAAATGTTGTCATTTTTAAATAATAAACATTTTATGTTTGTACAACCACAATAGTCTTATTATTTTATACATTATTTCACACAATAGTCTTATTATTTTATACATTATCATCAGAATTATTCTTATTGTATTAAATATTATCATAATTTTTCCTATATTGTTACATTAGGTTTCAATGTTGCTGTACGAACAAGCCGTACAATTTTGTTCTCTCTTGGAATATGGCCTAACACAAGAAGAAAAGAAAATTGGCTGTCATATATCCACTTTCTTATCCCAGTTTTTGTTATGTTTTTCTTTGTCAATATACCTCAAACAGTTATGGTCACTAGAGTTTGGGGTGATTTAAATGCTGTTCTAGAAGTTTTAACCACATCTGATATTCCGATTGGCATTGCACTGATAAAAATGCTTGGTCTCTGGTATAATAGAAATGGTAATCACTTTTAATTAAATGTTTATATTAAATGTCGTATAATAAATTTTTTATGTTACATGTATTACATTGTTAATTATATAAATGAATATAATGAAGTTAATATATTATATTTAATATATATTTTATAATATGCGAATATATAGATTTTATTTATTCTAAATTAGTTTTGAACCTCGTTATAATTTAATTTTATATAAAACTAAATAGTTTTTAAAATCCACTTTGTTTAAAATTTATTAAAATCTACTAAGTTTAGAAAAAATGTCTATTTGTATGAAAAGAAATCGATAGATTTAAAAAGATCGAATAATAATAACTAAATTGTAAGTACTTGGTCAGCTCGTTATCTCAATGGCAGAAGATTGGAAGAATATAAAAACAAGTAAGGAGCTTCAAATCATGTGGAAGAATGCTAAACTCAGTCGATTGATATCTATAATAATAATTTCTCTTGCTGAGGGAACAATTATTATGGAATTCATCATGGTTATTTCCTTTAATAAGGCTGCAATCGAAAATGTGAATAATACTAAAATAAGTGAAAGATCTAGACCATTATATCTGAATGCTCAATTTTTTTATGATGCCCAGAAAAGCCCACAGTATGAAATAACGTGGATATTCCAATGTTTTTCTACAATTTTCGCAGCTTCTGCCTTTTCGGCAGTCGATGCGTTTTTTGCAGTACTCGTGCTACATCTATGTAGTCAACTAAACAATTTAAGAGAGCGTCTTAAAAGTTTACCAAAAGAAGCCACTGACAGTAGCGAAGACTTTCTAAATGTGCTTTCAAGTATCGTTAAAAGACATGAAAATCTTAATAGGTGAGCTAGATTTATATTTAATAAAGATTTTCAAACCAAGTTTGAATTAGAATAATTTACTATAGTGTTAAACTTAATACTATCTCCATCTTTTATAAAAAATTATCATAATATTTGAAGTTTATTATTTTAATGAGTACTGTATTTTGTATCCAATTTAGATTTGCAAATTCTATTGAAAATGCCTTTAACGTGATGTTTCTCGTCCAAATGGTTGCATCTTCAATGGTCCTTTGTCTTCAAGGTTACCAACTAGTGATGGTGATTAATTTATTATAAAATAAGAGTATAAAAATTTTTGTATAATACAACCACAATTTAAAATTATTCCTTAAAATTATCTTTCAACTGCCAAATAGTATAATTTTACATATTTTAATATCTAATATTTTAACATCAATAGAAGTTTTGTTTAGTGTTGTAAATGAATTCTAATATATTTTTATTGTACAAACTCTCGAATCTTTCAACTGATAAATTTGATTGAATTGAGAATCATACAAAATAGTTTCCTTTAAAATAAAAACTAATGATAGAATAAAAAACTTTATCGTTCGCTTATAGTAGTAAGTTGAATAAAAAATATGTTATTGATCTCCACGAACTATCCATTAACTTAATTAAAAAAAGATCAACGCTTCAGACGACTTAAGGATATATTCCTTATTAAGGCAATTAATCAAAAGGATGGGTGATAAAATCATGGTTTCACATCATCAAACTGTATAAATTTACACGTTAAAAATCAAATGATCGAGGAATATGATTCGGTTACCAAATTTATATTCCTCAATCGTTTAATTCTTAACGCTGTAAATTTATATATTTTAACGATGAGAAACTACAATTTTATCACTTACTCTTTTGATTAATTGCCTTGAAGAGGAACCTATCCATAGGACATCTGAAACCTTGGCTTCTTTTCAATAAAGGTAATGAATAGTTCGTGGAGTTTAATAACGTCTTTTTTATGAGAATTAATAAGTTAAAAAAAATAATCTTAATAAGTATTTTACAATCACGTTTAAATGTATTACGGTATTTAAAAGTTTCCTGAAATATTTTGTAAAATAATGTTTCCGTATAAATATAAAAATATTCAATAATCATCAAATAAATATATATATAAATATTTAAATATATAAACAGTATATAAATCTATCAATACATTTCAATATACCTTGTACCAAAAATAAAAGATGCTAAAGTGTGTCTTGATTCAAATTCTTCGTTTAAATAAGATAATGAAATATTTGTTACTTACTTTGAAACATTTAAGAAAGGTCTCGTATGAAATAAAAAAACAAAAGATCATGTACAATCTGTAACATATTAAAGATAAGTTCATTGGTATGTCAAAAATTCAATTCTCTTACATACTATACTATTCATACAACTAAGGGTCCTAATAAGGGCTCTGAGAAAACAGTTTTTGCATGCGAAACCTACCTTAAGTAGAATTTTACACATTGCAACATATTCTAACAAAAATTAAAAATCTTTAGCTTTTTCACTAGATTTTTTTACTAGACTATTAATAATTAATCTTGTATTTATTCCTCAGATAACAACAAACGGAAATGGAATTCCATTTGCAGAGCTTCTTTTCATGCTTTACTTTACTTCTTGTTTTACCTTCAGCCTGTTTGTATATTGTTATGTCGCAGAAATTTTGCGCATAGAGGTAAAATCATAAAAATTACAATATATATATTATTTATATAATAAGATTTCATCACCGCCACCATGTATAAGAATTTCCGAGGCCTCCCTTATCTCCGAAATAAGCCGCTATTTTGAGGGGTTTTACAATATTTTTGAACATTTTTACATTATTTTCCACTATTTTACCTCATTTTCATGATATTATGAAGTATTTGTGCTTAATTTATCAACAATCCCTATTTATCTTTGAAAATAGCCGTTATTACAAACAGATTTACATTATTTTTCCACTTAAATATCCCGCTTAAATTTTAATTTATCCGAAAAACCCATTCTTTTAGAGGATTTTACTTTATTTTTTCATTTTTTTACGTTATTTTTTCTTTATTTGACATCAAATTCATAATATCCTGTGATATTAGCGCTTAATTTCCCCTCAAAAATTTCCCCTTATCTCAGAAACTTGTTATTTTTAAGGGTTTAGCGTTATTTTCTTTGATTTGATGTTTTTTTTTTTATAATATAATGTACAGGGGGTTTGCGTACGAAGCAGGGATGAAAATCCATTAGTATATATCTCCTTATATTATATAGTTATATCGACATTTTTACGATTCCGATTCCACACTCTATCCAAAACTAATTTGTTCAAATAGCGTAGAATTGACCTTATCATAACGTTATCGTAACGTTATTTTTGTCTGTTACAACTCCCTCACTTTGCCCTCCCCCCTTACTTACCCTCTCAGCTCACCCACTGGCCTTTTACAGCTTCTTTCACCCTGTATTTCCTCCTTGTGCAGCTTAATTTCCAAAATTCAATAATTCTAGCTTAAAATCTTGAATCCTATTAGAAATCGATTTTACATTTGTACGGAGATTTTTTTATGAAAAATCATTAAAATCTATATATATAGTTTCAAAAAAAAATTAATTAAAATGAATTATTTAATTATAGAGTATGGCTGTAGGTATTGCAGCCTATGAAAGTAATTGGTACTGTTTACCTGCAATAAAATCAAAGCTCCTAATTCTCACTATAATTCGAGCAAAACAACCTTTTAAAATCACAGCCGGAAAATTTGTAGCATTTTCTTTAAGCCTATACTGCAGCGTATGTACAACAATATTTTAGTATTAAGAAATTTTGATATTTGTTACTTATAAATCCTATATTTATAGTTCTATAAACAAATAATAGAATTGATGAAATAAGATGACTCTGTTGATCTTCACAAACTATCCAATTTATTAAAAATTCGCCGACGTTTCGGACGTGTTACAATACGTCCGAAATGTCGGCGAATTTTTAATAAATTGGATAGTTTGTGGAGATCAACTGAGGCATCTTATTTCATCAATTCATTACCATACGAACAATAAAGTCATCAAACTCAATTAAATAATAGATTATTTTATAAAAAAAAAAAAAAAATACATATTGAATTATATTTGCAGATTTTAAAATCTTCTGGAGGCTATTTATCTATGCTGCTTGCTATGAGAGACAGAATAAGCAACTAAAATTTAAATTATTTAATACCAAAATTTTCTTAAAATCACAAATATATATTTTGCTGCTATAAAATAAATATTTTTATAAAAAGTAAGATAAAGGATATCAATTTCGTGTTAGAAATAATATAACTATTATTTCTAAATGTTTTTTAAAAGACTTTACAAAAATTCAAACAGAATGTGAATTTTAAAAAAATAGATATAAATTAAATAAAAGTATCTGCTAACAATAAACTTGATGGAAAACGATACTACTGATCAATCGGTCTTCAGAGAAAGATATAATTAAGTATTAAATGTGAACGCAGACAAGAGCATTACATATTTAATAGGCATCATACGGCTGAATAAGTTGCATGAATAAGAAAAATGAGCATCTTCTTTTTTTTCTCTGTAATTAAATTAATTGTTTTCGTTAGCGCACATGCGCGTTCTCAGTTTACATACTGTAGTTGCACGGATACAGTGGTATGGCGAGAAAAAGACCGGGTGATGAAACAATATTTTTTAATTATTTGAATTTTTACTATCACATTTAAACTTAAGTTATAATTTACTATATGTATACACAAAGAGTTACTTATGTAAACACAAAGAGTAACACAAGAAGATCTTTTTTAATATTTTTATGAATTACCAACAGTAACATTTATTTCTAATGAATCAGGTTTTGATGTTGCTATTGGTGTTACCAGATTTATAATGTACATTCACGGAATATGGCCAGGATTTAAATCATCTAAAGTCGGATTTGCACGCTTTTCTTTCCTTCCAGCGGCATTCATGATATTAGTATTCATAAATGTGCCACAAACTATACAACTATTTTTCGTAAGAGGTGATTTAAACGCAATTTTAAATATTCTCACCCTGGCAAATGTACCTATTGGTATTGCTCTTGTGAAATTGCTCATCGCTAGTTTTAATCAAAACGGTAAGAAGTAAGATTAATTTTAGTAATAAAATTTTTTACAATGATATATTCAATTACAAAATAATCTGTTGCAAATATAAAGAAAATAAAAACCTTTGTTCACTGGTACGATCCGTATAGTATGTAGATAAAAATAAATGTAGCATAAGTAAAATACAATTTAATCTTTACACAATTTATTTAATATCTAACTAGGAGATTATGTTAACTGTGGTTATACATAGCAAAAAAACTGTTAACAATAAAATACACATTAATTTTTTATAAAGGGAATATAAAAGTTTAAATAGTATATTTGCACTTACCATTAGAGGAATAAAAAGAGAATAATATCAGGATTCAGTGCAAATTCCTGAGCACAAGACTTGGATGACAAACTCGTGATCTGAGGCATTCTTTTTTATTTTCCGTGACGCATATATCATGTTTTTACATACCCATACCAAAATAATTGTCAAATTGTCATTTCCGTACCCAGATAAAATTAGATATTTTTGGCGAGGGTATATAAAAAATGAAAGCTTTCATGTGACCTTTATTTAACAATGTAAAATAAAAGTTTATTACTCAGAAAATAATTATGTAAAAAAATTAATTTTATCACAAAAAATCAGATAATGTTTTCAAAATGTTTACTAATATTTTACAAATGTATAAATCGATATGTCATTTTTTTGAAGTATAATCATTCGAAATATCGACGCTTTCCATTGATAAAAACATGTCGCTGGGTATATTCATACGATATTTCGCAGAATTATAGATTTGTTCAAAGGAAAAGTTTAAGAAACTAAAATTTAATGAAGCCAGAAAATTCAATGTCTTTCATTATACAATTTATGGAATTTTCAATAAATACTTTAGTATGTTAATACCTTTATAATAATTATGAAATGGTATTAACATTATCATTGACTCGCAAAGAACGCAAAGACATGAAAACCTTTTATACACGTACACGCTTAAATCAATATAGACATTTTTAGCAATAATATATTTTATTTTTAAATATTTTAAAACATATTTATAATATGCTAAGACTTTTTTATTGTCTCGTAAATTCTTTATTTAATACTAAAATTAATCTAAGAGTAAGAAAATTCATAAAATTTGTTGTTAATCTTTCGAAAAGTGCTCCAACAGCTAATCGTTTTGCTAGCTGAGGACTGGAGATGTACAACAAAAAAGAAAGAGCTAGATGTTATGTGGCGCCAGGCAAAGATGAGCCGAAAATTTTCCATAATCTCTATAGTACTAGGCGAGAGCACAGTAGTCGCCTACACACTGAGCGTAGTCTTTTCCAGTCTTACGGGTCCAGTGGTTCATAAAGAAGATCAACTCATTAGACCGATGTACATGCAAGCTAAGTTCCCTTATGATGTTCAATCTAGTCCAAACTATGAAATCACCTGGACATTGCAGCTGATCGCAACTACACTATCGGCAGGTGCTTTTTCCTCGATTGATGCACTCTTCATCAGTCTAGTGTTCCATTTGTGTGGCCAGCTGACAAACCTGCAAGTAGCGTTTAGAGAATTTGGTGAGATCGAGGAGACAAAAATGATCGGAATTTTGGACAAACTTGTCAAAAAGCATCGCCAGCTAAATGAGTGAGTTCTTTGAAGTCATTGATTAATTTAGGAACTTTAAATCAAGGATCCAGTTATTAATATTCTTGACCGGACTTTGTCGTCAGAATGACACACCTTTTAAGAGCCGGGGTGGCTTATGGGTAAGGACTCAGACTTTCAACTAGAAGGTCCCGGGTTCGAATTCCATCTGAAACTGTAGGGCCAGTTGAGATGCGTATGCGTTTCGGCGCTTAAAGAAGTGAACGGGAAGCATACGCATCTCATCTATAGGGATACACAACACACCGACAATAGTAAACACACACACCCAAAGAATACGAGTATGAATAGCGGAACCGTTCACTTTGCTAGTAGACGCCTCTTGGTGTCGAAAGCACAGGCGCAGAGTTTCTTAAGAGGGGGGTCTGCGCAGAGCTCATTCTGTTAGTAAACACTGAGATGGTGTCAAAAACAGAGGTACCTGGGGCCTAACGTAGGTTGAGCCCCTTGTAAAGAGCGGCTTGCAAAAGTACCTCACAGTTCTCACCACAGTCAATTACAGTAAAAGCTGTATAAGCTTGGGTAGGCTATAAAAATGAAAAAGAAAAAAAAAAACGCTTTCTGATTGCCTAGTTTGAATTTTATTGTCATCGTTTTGTTCATCGTTAATATTTGAGATTTATTTTTGATAATAATTGTGAAAATATGTACAAACCTATATTTCTCGTAATGTACTAGTTTTATGGTAAAAAGTTTATTATCAATTTCATGGTATAGTTTTTCAAACGAAAAGAGAATCCCTATATTTTATACTTCTAGTGACAACATGCTTCCTACATTGAGACATAACGATGTTTTTATCTTTCTCGACATGTAAATAAATAGATTAAATTCGAAGCATACATCAAGTTTTTAGTTTTTCAGTTAAAAAAAACTTTTTAATGAAATTCAATTTTTTAAAATTAATTACTATAAATATTTTTCATAGATATAGGCATTTTATAGAATAATCTTCATTTTTTATACATTTTAGATCTACGTTACTACTATTAAATGAGCTGAGAACCCTAATTGTTTGTTAGACAATCTCAAATCACTAGAGTATTTGTTCATAACAAACTAACACTCACTCACATTCACAACATTCTCTTATTTGATAATAATTTAATACTTTATCTTTTACCTAAATTTACTCAATTTCATACAAATTGTCACGGATGGCGCGTAAGCAGAAAAATGTACGCGTCATTACGTTGACGATATGAGGACGACTCGGAAAGAAATGTGCATAGGTATCGGTAGCTCAGTGGGAAGAGCATCCATCGCGAAAATGGAAGGTCTTGGGTTCAATTCCCAGCCGAGTAAAGCCGTGCCCTTTTCTTTCGAGTCCTCCTCTCCTCTCTAATTTTCCATCGATTTATCGAATATAAATACGTAACAAAATCTTTGTGGTCAAATTTATAGTTTTTTTCATTAGTAATTCTAATATATTTATTAATTTCAGAATAACAATAAAATTATTTTATATGAATAATACTTGATTTTATAACTAATTTTTATCATGAATTTTAGATTTGCAGATATTATAGAATACAGCTTTAATATAATGTTTCTTTTTCAAGTATTATCATTTATTATTATTTTGTGTCTACAAGGTTATCTATTTGTAG
Organism: Eupelmus urozonus; assembly: GCA_900480035.1. Classification (NCBI taxonomy): domain Eukaryota; kingdom Metazoa; phylum Arthropoda; class Insecta; order Hymenoptera; family Eupelmidae; genus Eupelmus; species Eupelmus urozonus. Next base: position 16,705 of record UELX01003674.1, read on the forward strand.
TAGTAAGTATAATATATATATATTTTTTTTTGTTCAACGGATACTATAATTTTATGTTTTCAGATAGTATCAAGAGAAAAAGGAATATTAGTAGAGATGATTTTTATGTTCGTTTTTACTGTATGTTTTTCGTTTAGTGTTTTTGTATATTGCTACGTAGCAGAACTTTTACGTGAAGAGGTAAAGAAATTTAATTACTTATTCTGTATTTTTTTAAATTAACTTATTAATATCTTGTGTACTATTTATATAGAGTTTGCAATTGGGAAATGCTATTTTCTATAGTAAATGGTATAATTTATCAGCAAAACATATTAGACTATTAATTATTCCTCTTTTACGAGTCAGAAAACCGCTGGAAATTAGCGCTGGAAAATTTGGAGTTCTTTCATTAAACTTTTTTTGTAACGTGAGTAATTTAAACGCGATCTTACAGCTTTGAAACTTATTTTCTTACTTTTCCTTTTTACTGCAGATTGTACGAACTTCTGTAGGTTACATGTCAGTGCTTCTTGCAGCGCGGGATAAATTATCATAAGTGAAAAAATTATAATATTCCCAGTCTTCGATTAAATAATAAATTTTTCTTCTTACCAGTTTAAAATATAAAACTACGACCATATATTTTATAAACTTCTATTGGAATATAATTTGAATTTGTTAAAAACAACAAAATTAATACTTTTAAAAAATTGTATTTATTATCTATTTTAATAATTGAGATTGCATAGAACATTAAAAACCTATACAAATCCTAAAACTTTGCCGCGAATGTCTAGGTATTGGTATCGATACTTTTACTTACTTCCATAATGGGATAGCCACGTCAACATACTTATTGTTTAGTATTTTGCTAGAATGATTGCACCTATTAATATTATTTTAATTCGACTTATTAACACATTAGTTGAGTATTATTCTAGCAGTACTAGCAAATTGAATTACTTCTAATTTTTTAACGACATTTTTTTTTTTTTGAGTTATAAGTATAAAACTACCGCGTTGGATTACTGAACGAACAAACTTTTTTATAGATTAATAAGTATTTCATTCGTTCCCCATTTATTCTTACTACATAAAAATCTAATACACAATATTGAGTGCTGAGTTTGTTTTTGTTCAATTCATATTAACCACTGAATACAAACTTTATCCAGGTTTCGCATAAGTATAAAAAATTGTACATTTTCTACAGAAATTGATAATAGTTTTTAATTTTCGAATATGATACAGGTGCACTTCTTTTGAAAAGATGTCCAGGTGGAAATGATGACTCTCAGGTCCGCAAGTCATCATCTACGAGAAAGTAAATGTGGTGTTACACGCGAAAATTGAAAAATATTAGTCATTTCCTGTCGGAGATAACCCAGGTATCCGAGGTGGAGACATTACAATTGGAGAAACATCTTATACGATGAGGGCACCATATTTTATACTTAAAACTAAAAAATATTAGTTTATTCTTATAGCAGATGTCCAGGTGACCAGGATGACCTTTAAGCTCGTAAGGAACTTCAACTGATTGAATAAACGATCAGGTCACACAACATTTTCACGCAACCATTGCACTTTTTTTGAATTCATACTTTTAGATGCCTTTTATTACCTTTTAATACTTTTTTTATATCTTTTGATCCGCTTTGATACATTTAAAAATTTTCTTAAGGTTCTTAATATTCAAATAACTGTAATTAAATAAAATTTATATTAACAGTTTTATAATAATATTTTTTAACGGTAATATTCCGTAGATATAGCATAATTTTATTCACTAGAAGTAACGCAATTGTGGTTTCCTTTTAGAATGTTAAGAGAAATACTGTACAGAGAGACGAACAATATTATTAATTCACTAACACCGTCTTGTCAATTATGAAAACGAACGAGCATGCGCCATTAGCAAGAATTTCTTGTTATGAGTTGTATATAACAGTATGTTTTACGATGCACATGGATCAAGATAGAATAACTATAAAAATGTGTTAAAAACTGTAAAATTTTTTTTATAAAATTTCTATTAAATAAAATAATTAAAATAATTCTTCCAATTTTAAAATGGTAAAATCAGGGTTTGACGAATGTGTGGGACTTACACGTTTTGTCATGAATATACTTGGTATTTGGCCGGCTGTCAAACTAAAAGATAATTGTATCGCAAAATATCATTTTCTTGTGCCCTTATTTTTTATGATATTTTTTATTAATATTCCTCAAACCGAAATGTTGTTATTAGTTTGGGGAAATTTAAATCTTATCTTAGAAATTTTAACTACAGCTGATATAATGATTGGATTAGCCTGTCTTAAGCTTCTCGGAATTTGGTACAATAAAAATGGTAATTTATAAAATGATTTTATAGGGTAAATCGACCAGTGAACTGTGTCTCCGAACTGTGAATTTGGCAGTTCTAAAAATTATCAAACTGAGTATAAAACTTCAAATAAATTTAAGAAAACAGAATTTATCTGTTTTTACAAAATTAGTTATAATAGTAGTAAAAAACATTTCGAATTCTTTTATAATTAAATAAAATGTACAAAATATAAAAATGCCCAGTGAATAACCATAAAGTCTATTGAATAACTAGGTTCTGTGTACTGAATGTCCAGTGATTAAAATATTAACTAATAATTGTTATGAAAATTTATATTTAAAGTATTAGGTGTTGTGTATTAAATTAAGAGTTACACAATAGTTATATTTTTTTTTTATAAAGAACTACAAGATTTTATACTTACAACAACTTTGAGTAATTTAATAAAAATAAACACATAAGATATTGTGATTGTAGTTAATATCATTGATAAAAAAAAGTATTTCGTTTATTATTAAAGTCATTATTACATTAAAAGATTCATAAATTCTCTGAAATTAAATTATAATTTTATAAACACTTAATTAGTTTAATTTAGTATACATTTCGATACAAGTGCGAGAAAGTGATTTCAGCCTTCTTTCGCTCTCGCTCAGGTCGGGCGCAAACATACACACGAGGTTGAAATCACTTTCTTGCTCATGTATCGACACTTTTCTACCTATATTTTTTGTATTTTTTCTACTAACACTAATTAGAATTGACATTTTGCAAACCTAATGATTCAGCTTTTTTTTTTAATATTTACTTTTTGTTTTTTAGTGGAATTTATAGCACCATCTTTGGACGGGTTACTCGAAGTAAAATTATTTGTAATACTGTTATTTTTTGCTAATATTTGTTAAGAGGTCTAAATATTCTATCATCAGATGGTTGTATTATGTGAGTTGAATTTTTTTTTTACAATAGTCGTATAATTCTAAACTAATATGAGATGAATGACCATTATTACCATTGAGTATCACAGGATTTAATATCATCTCTTAACTAGTTGTTTTATAAAAACAATCTTTGATCTAAGCGATAAAAACATCACTAATCATTAAGACAATAATCATCGTTTAAAAGTATAATCAGTAGGTAAAGATGCTGTGACTTGTTCAGGAAGGAATCTTTTATAAAAATATACAATCATAGGCCTACAGATTTTCCATGAGCTCCGTAACAACATAATACTATTTTATTCTCTTTTTCTTGACCTGAAAATATATAATAATTATTTGGTCAGCTTTTCCTAGGAGTTTTCCTGCCTTTGGTCATCCCTACGAGGCCTAAACGTCATTTTTGAAATCATATGTGTAAGATTATTATTTCAAATATGACAATGAAATAGAATTTTTCGTTTAACATTGAGTTGTTTACGACTTAAAATGCACAATTCTCTCTCCCACTCTCAGGCGTAAAAAAGGGTATTTCTTGCGTTCGTTGAAGAAAATACGGTGTGTAATATGGGAAGAATAGTATTACGCACCGATGCCAGGAAGTAGGATATTACATTCGAGTATGATATCCTCTTTTCCGGCAGAGGTGTATATACTATTTTTGTTCATACACGGTCGAAAGTTCGCGATTCAAAAAAAATGATTATAAAACATAAATTAAGCAAAAGACAAATTAAAAAAAAAAGTCGTCTAATGCGGTACGCCGGCGTAAAGTGGCGCGCATGTCACTTATGTGTAAGGATACTTATGTGTAGATACGCTTACTATCTGTGACGATCGCGAGTAAGTTCAAGGCGTTACTCGACTCGAGCATTTCCTACTTACTTAGTCGTTTGACAAATTGTGGTAAAAACGTACTCGCGCGCTTTGGTAGTGATATTTACCCTGAAACCAATTTTTCTGAAATCAATCTTATCTAAATTTTTTTAATGCGATTAATACTAAGTTTGTTCGTGGAATCAAAGGTGAGCTTTGTACCCGATTTTAACTTTTTGAGGTTATGTTGTCTATTGTGTATTAGATATTTTTTGTAGGTAAAATGTCTGATTCAGATGATTTATCTAATTTTGATGACAACAAACAAGGGCAGCTTATTAGAGATTTTGAAACTGAAGGAAAACTGATTTTAAGCAATTTATTGACTAAAAAAACAAACTATCGGTATGAAGTAACGTAAAATGATTTTATAAAATGGTGTAAAGAAAATCAAACAAGTTCAATAGAAGAGAATGTTTTACTAGTTTATTTTAATGCGATGTCTAAAAAAGTGAAACCATCGACTATATGGACTAGTTAGTCTATGTTGCGAACAACATTATTGCATCGACATAATATTAACATTGCTTTTTATTAAAACTTAAAGAGTTTTTTGAAAACTTTTTTGAAAGGTTACAAATCAAAACAAGCAAAAACTTTGAATGGTTTTCAAATTGCAAAGTTCCTAGATTCAGTTGATGATTTTCACTATTTAGCGACAATAGTATATATTTCTATTTTAGATTTATTATTTAGCATAGATATATTTTTTTATTTATTCAATTAATATATATATTTCTTTTAGAGAATTTTGATTTTCTAAATCTGTGGTGCAACAAGATGTTGTGAATTAGTAGATCTTAAAATAACTGAAGTGGAAGACTTCGATAACTATTTTAGTGTAAGCATCAAAGATTCTAAAAATGACTATCCTCGTATTTTTGTTATTTGTGCTCCATACTATGAAATAGTGAAAAAGTATTTATTACTAAGGCCAAGTGGCATTAGCACGGATAGGTTTTTTATCTGCTAAGCAAACGGGAAATGTATTAGACAAGTTATTGGAAAACATAAAATTGCTGAGATATCCAAAGTTATAGCATCATATTTAAATTTAGAAAATTCAGATTTATATACTGGTGACTCATTGCGTCGATCAAGTGCAACTCTTCTATCAGATTTTGGTGCAAGTTTAG
>UELX01003675.1:0-21965 GCA_900480035.1 Eupelmus urozonus
AATAATAGACCATTTCCAGCGTGTCTTTTCAGGGAAATAAGTGGCCATTATCGTTGAGGTGGGAATAAAAATTATTATACTTTTTAAAAAGTTTTAATAGGATTTTAGTAAATCTTCCTCTTACAATAGTAAATAGTTACCATAAGTCAGTATACAATTTCGTAAAAACTTTCATCACATTTTAAATATGTATATAGTCGGTTGCCAATTTATAAAACATACAATAGTAAAATATTTAAAATATTTTTCTTTTTTAAATTTTATGTCACGTGTACACGTCTGTACCAGAAAGATTTTGCTAAAAATAAAATTCACGTTTAGCATATTAGAATAACGTATAAAAAAAATTTTCACCGTCCAAATATCGTTTTAATTTCTTAATTGAGTTTCTGAATAAATAAAATCATAATATTACATTTTTTTTAGATATAATTTTGCAAATAATAAGTATTTATGTATCATGGCCAAACCACTTATAACAACTTAATCGCAAAGTAGCTCTTCAAAATTAAATAAAATTCCAAACAATCCAAATAAAATCCATTTCTAAATTTTCTAGAAAACTATAACAATTCCAGCCCTCTCCCCACACCTCCTCGGCAAGCAACAAAAGCACAAAGCCGCAAAATTTTACGAGACGAAGCGAGCGAGAAGAAGCCCCCACACGCCAGGCCAGCATTCGATGCAGATAAAAGAGCAGAAAGAGGAGGAGGCAGAAGAAAAAGCAGCGCGCGAGCAAGCGAAGGAAGAAGAAGAGTAAGCGGGGGCTGGAGAAGCGCTGGCGCGGAGCGAAGAACACCCCGAACGATCCCGAGATCGAGTTAAGATAATTACTCGTTTGTTTAAACATTTGAACGGCCGCCAGAGGGCCGGCTCTTACAGCCGTATATGCGGCTGCGCTCGCTTTGCTCTCTTTTTTCGGCGCGACGACGCGAGCTTTCTTCTCTCCCGCGTATGCGTATACGTATAGGTATACGTGCGCGCGTCTTCTTTCTTTCTGCCCCTACTTGCGCGCGTACATCGCGCGATTCTTAATTCCTTTATTCGCCTTCTATCTTTGCTGTATACGCGTGTTTTTTGTTTGTTTTTTTTTTTGCGTGGTGAGATGGGGCTGCTGGTTTATTTTTTGGCGGTTTTCTCTTGTGTAGGTATAGTGCGAGCGTATGAATGCGTTTGCAGGTCTGGTTATATTAGGGGAGATTTTAGGCTTGCGAATTTGGAGATAAGGACAGTGTGGTCAGACATTTTGGTTAATAGAGGCGTGTTGGAAATTAGAAAATAAAAAATTAAAAATATTATAAAATAATTGACTTGAGAAAAGATTGCATTACTATTTAAATGTTTTTACAAACTATGTAAAAAAAAACTTATAGTTTTATTCGTAACGTTTTAACGTCTTATGGCCGAGCAATTACATCAAGTTTAATATGTAACGAACACGTTGATTTAAAATGGTTAAGTCAGAAACTTTACTTCAACATTTCTCTATACTTACATAGCTGTGCAAATATTGAGAAATCTTTTGATCTATAATGCACGAACACTCGCCTCGAATAACACCATCAAAACTTATGCATAAAACACGCGTCATAAATAACTAACCACCGCTAAACGCAGCTTTCAATATAGCTCTCAACAAAAATAGCACTATCCCATCGAGCCTACCTACAAACATTTTCTATAACAATGTAAAGCATACTATAACGTATTTCCGTGATTTTCCTCGGGCTTGCAAATTTATCCTTGCGACCGCAGTGGCGAGCCGCTGGTGTATATAAAAATAATATCGCCACGAGGCTCGTGCAGGGGGTATAAGAAACTCGCCGAGGGAGCTAAATGAACCTTGTGTGTAGTCTATTTCCGAGCGACAGCGCGCTCAGCGTGGAAAACGGAACTTTATTCGCGGAAATCCACGGACGGATATATACGCGTGCGGCGCGCGGGAATCGATAATCGCGCGGCTGGCCCCATTTTTACAGGCGCTGTAAACTTTTGTTGTGACGCGGGTTGAGTTGGTTTTGGGTTTAGTGGTTTTGGTTGGATTGGGTAAATAGTAGATTTTTTCCTTTCTTCAAGAATTGGCAAAGTTTGTAAGGATTTCAATGAAGATTGTAGATAGAATAGAGGTAGTTGTAGAACAAAATTGAAATATAGTTATGCATTTTAAACAAAACACTATTTTTTAATATTCTACATATTATCATAAAAAATTACGTAAAGTTAAAATTGTACAACTATTTTTTTCGCCTATACAAGTTACTTAAATAGAGCCACCAAAAGTATATCCATTTCTACTGAATATAATAGTATAAACTTATTATAAAATAAAATTTTTAACATAAAAACAAACGAGTTAACACTATTAGTTGAAATTCAAAGATCATCCCAAACATTTAAAGAAACAGCTTCAATCACCTTACCTTAATCACCACCAGAGCTCCAAAAAACGACGATTTAATCAAAGGACCCTGCACGCGCCCGATAAAAAAAGCCCCACATTAATACGCTCACAATCAGCAAACCTCATTTATTCTTCACTCGCGCGCGCGCGCGCCGAAAGCGATAGTTTCAAATTAGGTGGCGCGCGGCGCCGGCCTTAGCCCAGCCGAGCCTCGGAAACCCGAAAAATGACAAGATCCTAAATCTCGCCGGGCGCTCGAGCCAGCCAAAAGAAAGCGCCGGCAAGCTTATTCCTATATATCGGAGCGTAAAACAAAGGCCACCCATAAATAACGAGATTCATTAATTCGACTCATAACACACGTGCGCCGAGGCGAGCTGGGCGAGCGAAAAAGAAAGCCGATGCTGCGCGGGGACGTGTATGTGTGGGTATACGAGGACGCTTCTTTTTCGAGCGAGATTCGCCTGAAATTGATCGTCGTGCCGAGGCGGGGGATTTTATTTACGCGGCCTGGGTTTTTCTCTTTTGGATTCTTTGGTGGTATTTTTGGGGGATTGAATTATTGAGCTGGGCGAGGTTGGAAAATCGATGGTGAGGTTGGGTGGGAGGTGAGGAGGGATGGATTAATTGGGGGGTAAGCGGGTAATCAGTGGATGTTTAATTGTTAATGTTTTTTCTTTGATCATTATTTTTCATGCTGGAGGATGGATTTTTTGCGTGTTTTAATGGTTTGATATATCAACACCTGACAAAACTTAAAACGTTGTATATTAAGTTTAAAAAATATCTCCTTTAGTTTGTCTTTCTATTTGAACATAAAGATTTAAAAGTCTTATATTCACTTATATAAAAATTTGAGTTAACTGAACAGCCTTGTAGAGTAATCCACAAGAAATCACATGTTTCCAAAAGCCAAAAAGAAAAAGCACCAATTCCAAGAAAATCCAAACAAATCGAACAAAACTACCATCTCAAAAAAAAATCACCAGCAATACACATCCCCAGAACATCATATTTCCAGACACAGAAAGCGCTCGCCGTCCAAGACATAAACGACTGCTCACGGTAATTCCTAGCAGCTCACGAAGGACAGTTCCCTCTCAGGCCCTACTGCCTGCGCACATAAAGTTAATGAAAAGACCCCAGCTCCCGTAGAAAAAAAATTCAACTTCAGTAAAAACAAAAAAAAAAAGAAACGCTAGAGATAACGAATAGCTAGCAAAAGAGAGCAGCCGCACGAGGACGGCACGAAAAATAATACCGTAGGACTATCCTCTCTCTCTCTCTCTCTCGGCGGCGGAAATCTGTCACGCGACGGGCAGCTCTTGCGCGCATCACGCGACAGTGGCCTGATGGTTCTCGGAAAATCGATTAACCGGCCTAATCGGGCGAGGCTCTCCTCGTAAAAGCACCCTCCTCTCCCGTCCATACCGAATTCATGCGCTCAATCGCGTGATAGACCCTATAGCTCTCTCTCCTATCTTTTTTTTCGCTTCTCTCTCTCTCTCTCTATATACACTCGTGCATCCCCCTTTTTCCCTCTCTTTGGCTGCTCTATTCCAGCCTTGGCTTGCGCTGTTTTTTCGCGAGCCCTCCGGTTTCCCGGAAGTCGCGGCGAGAGCGGCCGCTTGACCAAATCGCTTCGGCGAACGGCTGCCCGCGTTTTTTCCGAGCGCAAAGAAATTCGCCGCGTGCCTCGGCTCTTATTTATGAGCGAGCGCGCTTTTGCTTGTTTTTAGGATCGGGCGAGTCTGACTCTTTTTGTTGGCCGTTCGAGTGCTGCGATTCTGTCCTAGCCAAATTTTTGATCGATGCCGTCTATGTCGAGTGTTTTTGCTTATGAGCGGGATGGATGTGCATGTATATGTATGTGAGAGGAAGGGTTGAGATAGGCTAATGGTTGATGTGTTTGTTTCTGCGAATTAGATGTTGAAGGGACGTTTGGTTTTATTGCCACGTGGATTTGCATTCGTCGTAGGCCTGGGCTAGTTTTTTGGAGCACGAATCACAGGATCAGAATGGATTTCTTAGAAGCTGTGATTGAGGAGCTATATGGAAAAAGCGCACATGAACAATCTAAATTAAAAGGACTATATGTCCTTTTTTCAAATCACTCCTCAATCGCTTCAGCTGGACATCCCTTCGTTCTCCAATCCTAAAAAAAAACCACCCAATCGCATAGCGTGCAAGATCCAATGTATCCACTTGACGCGCGTGCGCCAGATCATTAGCCACACGTGAATTTCGGACAATACCGAAAATCGATCCCCCCTCCTTAAACCCATAAAACAACAACACCCACCCACACGCACACATAGTGTAACGGCGCGCGTCCGCAGAGGGCCGCTCAACAAACGCGATCGTTAGCGTAGCCATCAAGGAACCGGCACAATGTGCTTTTCCCGTCGCATCTATTTATAATGAGGGGCCGCTCGCGCGCTCGATAATGTCTCTCGAGGAGCGAGGGTGGAAATGAAAATTGCCCGCGACGAGGCCGCTACACTCACGCACCGCTGCGCGGACGCTAAAATAGAGACAACCAGCCTGCCTCCCTCTTTTTTCTCCTCTTATACTGCAAGTGTGTATGTATACACGGAAGCGCGCAGATATATAGGTTATATTTAGGCACGCGCGCGGGCCGAATTACGCGGCTGGTTGAAGATATGATACGCGCCGAATGACGAAGAACGATCGACTGTGAAATCTTAATACGCGGCGGCGCGCGATGCGGGAGCGCCCCGACTGATGGTGCAGCCTGTGCGCTGATGTATAAATGCGTGGGTGGCTGCAGCTCGAGGGACGCGCGAGTGTTTTGGACGCCGCGGCTAATCGGCCGGGCTTGTCATGGGCTCGCGTACGCGTGAAACGTGAGTTATGGGTAAATATGTTGCTGGGGGTGGAGGGACATTTGTTACTCGGAGAGGAATCTACGAATTTAGATGCTACATGGTTCAAATGAGGATATGTGATTGTAAAAGTAGTGTATTCATATGCTTCTAAATTACCACTAGTCAGAGCTGATTTTTCAGAATTCAAAAAGTATCAAGTAAAATTGCCCGAAATAATTCAGCTTCGCTCTCCAAGTAATTCCCTTATTGCTCATGATGTGACCATAAAAATAGCCTACACGCACTCGTGACGCTGGCGAAGACTGCGCAGCCTCTTCCCCATAAATCCGAGTCTCAAAAAGGAAAAGCTGGCATCAATTGTGAATCCCCCCTCCCCCGCTCCGAGTAAATAATTACAGCGCGCCGAGTGAATAATTCGGCGGGGCTCGTTCAATGCCCGCATTGTATTCAAATTCGCCGCTATATCCAATAAAAGGCTTTAATTGTGAGCGCTTCTTGCAGAAAAAGGAAAAGCGAGGAAAAGTCGATCGCGAAATTGTAGATGTACACGTACGTATACGAGTGCGATTTCTCACTGAAGGGGGGAGTTTCCAAGGAGTTTTCCTACTCGCATGCTGCTGGCTTTTCAGACAATTGCCCTTTTCTCTCTCTCTCTTTCTCTCCTTCATTAACTTTCTTCGTCCCCTAGCTTGGCGCTTTCGCTGTATCTGTCTTGCCGTTTTCTTTTGCTCCTCTTTTTTGTCTTCGTTTTCGCCTGCTTTCGCGTGTTTGCTCGCCTTCGTCTTTCGCTTTCGGCTAATCTTCCCTTTGCGAACTTTCGCTCCTTTCGTTCTTTGATGAAAACCTTATTTTTATTTTCGCTTATTGGTTCATTGTTCTGGGCTGTAATTTCAACAAAATGATTCTTAAATACTTTTGTGTAAAATTTGTCCATTGTTTTTAAAATTTGTAATAAATTTATTTTTACAAAAAATCTCTTGTAACTCACTCCACCATCCCCCTATTATCATAACCACCTCCAAACAAGCCTCGCATCTCACATTCTTATCAATCACCAAGCCACTGCAAAAATTCCACTCTGCAACAAAAGCTCCCGCATCCAAATTCTCCTCTCAAGACGCGGCGCACCCGCAGCGATCAGTACGGCAGCAGTCCCCGAAGCGCTCGTATAAGAAGGGCAGGAAGATAAATACAAGAGTTTAGGGCGAAGCCCGGCCAAAGGAGTTTTGTGTGCTTTTTACGCTCATCCCCCGAGGATTTTCAGGAAGCTCGATCACGTGTGTTTGTACCTACGCAGCAGAGCGGCCGGATGAGCACGCAACTTTTCTGACCGTTCTTTTACAGCTATATGGGTCTTTCTGTGTGTGAGGGTTTGGTCGTTGTTTGATGCTTGCGAGATGTGGTCAGTTTCGTAAAATGAATATCTATATTGTCAAAAATTTAAAAATTTTACCAAGCCAACAATATTTATTATTAATGTCATACAAGTTTATAAGATACCGAATCAGCGCGAATCAATGACATCCGAAGCGGATTACTTCGCTGCCCTCCGCAGAAACCCATAACAGCCCTGAGAAAGCCTCTAATCCTAAACCCAACAAAACAATCATCGATACATCTACATTACACCGCTCCCGCCAAGAGGCCAAACGCACCCACGGACACACAGCGCTAAACAAACACCGTGATAAAAAAACAAAAAGATATCCGAGAGCAAAGTAGAAAATCCTCGGCGCAAACAGCGCGCGGATGCGAAGGAAGAGCGAGAGAAGTCGGCGAGTAAAGCGCGGAAATACAAACAATAAGCTATCGGCCTGCAGAGGAGGAGAACCTGCGTGTGTGTATACGCGTGGAAATATATAAGTGTGCGAGTGGGTAGGAGGAAAGGTCACTCGAGTGAGATAGCGAATTGTATTGCGAGAGAGAAAGCGAGGGGAGGCGATATGTAGTCGAGCTCAAGGGGGTTGTGGACTCTCGGAGCGGGGCGTTGTCCTCGTCGTTGCGAGATAAATTTTCGGATGGATTAAGTTTTGCCGATGGTTCGAGTGGATTCTTGGATTTGAATCGGTTTGTTAAGGTTTTAGCGGTTGTGATTATAATCAATTGATTCTCAATGTTTCGAAGTGAAATGTGTTTAATATTACGGATGTATCAAGTCATAGGTTTGCTTGGAACTAGTAGATTCAATAGATTAAGTTCTTTCAATTTCACCCCTTGCCACCTACATCAACAAACGTCCATCCCCTTAAATCATTCTCATCGCACGAAATTCCAAAATTCTCTCCAAAAGCCATCATCAAAATTCAACCTACCAACGAACCCAAGAGAGCAAAAGCCTCCTCAACAAGCATAATCCCCCTCCTATCGCAAGTTTAGTCCAGGCTGACCGAACACTGCGACTAGTGCATCGAGCTGCGAGAGAGGAAGGAGGGTCGCGCGCGCGCACCTACTCTCCCCCGCCACTAGCGCCTAGATATAGCCCAGCAGACGGAGCAGTAGAACGCGGCAGTGTCCAGCTCCTAGAAACTAGGGAGCTTGCCGAGCGCGCGCGCCGTTTCTAGCCTCTATCGATCGGGCCCGCAGGCAGCTCAGCGCCCTGGACTTGCTCTCTCTCTCCCTCTCTCTCTCTCGCTCGCCGCTCGAACTGGACACTAGCGCCGGCGGCTAGCGATCGTCGCCGAGCAAAGTCTCGCTCTCTGTCTTTGGACGAGACGGAGAAAGGGAGAGAGACGTGTACCTAGCTCGAGTCCATCCTGTATATATGTATGCGAGCAAACTACTAGGGTAGCTTGTTGGGGCTTTTGGATAATTCCTATGGATTGCATAGTCTCGTTACCGAAGCCGATAGCTCCAATAGCTCAAGCGAACATAGTACAACAACGAACAAAAAAACTAAGGTCAGATCTCAAAAAACTGTTCGCTCCCGTTCGGTATCCATTGATCCATCCGATTCGAAAAATCAAATTCCCCCGCGATTTCATCATACCCACGGCCTGTACCGAACCAGCGGCGTATCGAGTATCGCGGCTCTTTCGTGGCCGCTCGCGCGCGCGCGCCGTGGAAAATGAAGCGCGATAAATGCGCCCGGCGGCGCGTGACTCCGAGCGTTCGGAGCGCAGATATTAATCGGACAGCGTGTTTCTCTCGCTTCCCGCTAGATCTTGCCGTCTATACACACATATATAGTGTCGTGTCATGAGACGACGCCGCCGAGGCCGAAGAATTCGACGGCGCGCGCGCCCAGAGAGAGGTAGAATTGATTTTTTATGTACCGTTGGGCACGGCGAACGCTCGATTAGTGTTCGGAGGAGCGAGGTTGTTGTTCTGTATCAGGATCTGAGATCCCTTCGACTGAAAATGCTGGATGGCGGAGTTTTTGGAAATTTTTGTTGAGGCGAGTGGTTAGTGGTATAAATGTGTGGATACGTGTACGTTTATTTAAAAGTTTTATTTTATGAATTCAATTTATTTTTCTTTGTCGGTACAAGCCGGCGCACGTTAAATAAAGTAGAATCCATTTCAAGGGGAACGAAAGTGAATTCGAGTTGCAAAAATTATTTGAAAGCTAGCGGCTCAAACTTTAAAGTGCTACTTGGAAAGTTAGCTGCTCCTGAAGTTCAGCTGCCGCTCTATCCTTCTTCGCTAGTCAGTCGTAAATATTGCACACGTAACTGTGCTCTTCTCGACTCGCGAGAGCGCGGCGAGTCTGTATCAGCGGATCCTGCTACAAATTCAATGTTTGACTTGCCGTCAAATATCCCCCCATTCTAACTTTAAATATCCTAATATTAAAAACAACCATAACCTCAAATGTTCCACACTCGTCATACTGTCTTCTCAAAACGACCAGTACATCTCGAGACAGTCAGCCCTTCCTCACCAAAGCAAAAAAAATCCATAGACTGAAAACGAAAAACACGAAGCATCCCAGCAACTCAGTACGACCGGTCCATCTCTCTTCTCGCGTCTCTTACACACTCGGCATTGCGCGCGTCCGAATCGACCTCGTCGTTTTTTGCGCTCGACTCTCCCGGCTCGCGCGCTCCGTCTCTCTCTTCCTATTTCTCTCTCCCGCTCGACGATAAGTCAAAGGCGGCGAGATATTTCGCCGGCTGGCGATCGCAGTACGATAAGAGAGAGTGAGAAGGCGACTGTCCCTCTCTCTCTTTCTGCTATACGGACTTTTTCCCCTGTCCCTCTCGTGATGCCGGATTCCCCGCGCGACTCGAGAGATCCCGGAGAAAGGTGGCTCTATACGTCGTCTGCTCCTGCGACGGGCGCAAAAAGCGCGCGCGAGCGAGGAGCCATTTTATTCGTTCGTAAAACACTTGAGATGTCGTTCCGAGAATCGCGCGCGGGCGAACGTGTCTGTCAGGGCTGGGACGGTTATGTGTGCCTCTGGCTGAGTTATCTAATCGAGCGTTCGAGATATTTGGGTGTGCGACGGGGGGGACTGAACGCTCGAATTTTTTGCGATGGACTATTTTTTACTATTCTTATTGTAGTTTAGAATAGTCTTTGGATATTCGTTGAAAATTAAATAATCATTAGCTCGGATGTTGATCCTATCGTTTCATGGCTATTAAAAAAGAAAAATATTTTTACATTTTAAAAAAAAGCACCACTTACGTAGTACAATAGCGAAAGCCATGATCCTACATCCCGCAGGCGCCGCTCTTATAAAATCGAATCGAATCTGGTCATCTCTCACAGCCCTCGGCTTGGCACAATTCGCGGGGGCAGGAAGGAACAGTGCAGAAACCTTCTCTCCTCTCCTCTCTATCTCTTCCTCCCTTTCTCAGGCCGCGCTTACTACACAGAAAGAGAGAGCCAGAGCGCTACTCTCTCGTCCGAGATCTCGGATCCAATTATCTCGGCGTGTCCCTCTCCGATGCGAGTCCAGCAGCGCGCCATTGGTCTGCGGGGCCCCCGTGGGACCGTTCGTTTTGTGAGTCTAATCGCGCCTCGGTGGTCCCTCGCCGTCGCCATTTTAGTTTTTTAAAAAACGTTGCCTGCAGCCAGCGCGCGCGGCCCTCTGCTCTAAGGGCGACTCTGCGTGGACGGTGGCGCCACGCGGCCAACCGTCCTGACAGTCACGACGACGAAGAGAGAGAGTCGAGCTCTCCGCGCCCCGACAAAAAGAGCTGAGCGAGAGCGCCGCCGTCGCCGCGGCCGAGGAAACAGTTTATAACTTTGATGCGCGCTCTGCAAGCAGGATCGATTCAGGAGGCTGTGAGCGCGCTGGAGCCTGAAGAAGTAGGGTTATGTGCAAATCGCTTCTGCGTAATTTCGGGCGTACTTTCTGGGCAGGCTTTTTTTGCCTTTCTTTTTTCGGGACGTGTTTTGGGGATAGGGCACGTCCGGTCCGTTCATTCAGAATTTATCGTTGGCTTTTTTCGGGGCATGGTTACTTGCGCCTCTTTTTGGTCATTACGATCTCGCAAAGTAGGGATGTCATGAATGAATGGCTCAGGCGGTAAGGCAGTGCTCGCGTTTTTTGAGGAATGAGGGTTTTTGTAGATGGACTTTTATATTTTTTAGACTTGATTGTTAAATTATAGTTTGCAATGATAATATCAGAATCTACTTATTCAGTGCCTGATGATGTCAATTAACAAACTATTCCATAATTGGAGAACTATCGGTGTGAATTAGTATACTTACGAAGATGTCAATGCAGCTTTCAATTAGTACCGTAGAAAAACTAGAACAACTCTCGCTCGTTCAAATAATGAAAGCCAGAATTTAATCATTTCGCCATACAGATCAATTAGCGATTAGCTTTCAGACACTTCCAACTCGTCAAGCTCCATCCATTACAAATCTATCATAACCGTCCGCTCCAACTACCCGCTCCTTGCGCAACCATACCTCCCCGACGAAAAAAGGACGCCGCCTCGCAAACAGGTTGCAATTTCATCCCGAGGGCTAATTAATTTAAAGCGAAATAAGGCCAAAAAAAGAGGGCTAAAACGCGTATTTCTTCTCTCACCTCCTGCCCCTTTTGCGTCATCGGCTCCTCTCTTCTTGTCGCTAAAATTTTTATCTGCCCGCCGTGGCCGTTGCCGCCGCGGGTGGAATATGGGTAATATTTCCTCGCGCGGCCGAGCGAGAGGCGACCGAGAAACGACGCGGCTGGCGCCAGCTCGCTGACAGCCGGGCGCGTGCAGCACCGCGCGCACGGTTCTCTCTCGGATATATAGGTATATATACGTATACTTACAGGCGGAGGAGAGAGAGAGAGAGAGAGAGGGAACGAGGTAGGTGGCCCCGCGCGTGCAAGCCTCGTATATACTGATGATATTGGCCCTCAGGAGAGAGAAAGAGAGAGAGAAGGAGATGTAGTGGTTGTACGGTGAAAGGAGATGGGCTAATCGGCTTTATGAAAATTAATAATTTGCGGTTTCATCTGTTTTTGCCGCCTGCTAAGACCTCCTCTGGTCCACACCTATGGTTAGGAGGTAGGTCGTGCGTGAGGGCTCCTTTTTGGACAGGTAGAGCAGGAGCCGAGACGCTCGCGGATCGTGATGCGGTTTTTTGTAATGGCTTGGAATGATTGGAGTTCTAACTAATGGCGCGTTACTGAATTGCATGCATTGTATGTGGAAAAACTGTATCGTAATTAAAAGAAGGAAGTGTTTTGGTACCAATAAACTGATAATCAATAAAATTAATATGACACTGATAGAAATGATTTGATTCTTATTTTCTAAGAAATATGTTCAAGCCAGATGTATCATTTACATCTTTTTGAAATTAAATTACGAGACTTTTTAACATTATATAATATACTCTGAATTCTTTCTCAAGTTTCAGCTGCAGCTCTCAAGAATATAACCCTAACAAAAACCTGCAAGGTCACAAAATTCCCAAATTTACACAAACTACAAACAATGCAAAAGCCCGCCCGTATCCTTACCCCCTCACAAACCCACCATCCTTACATTTCTCCCTAAAACCCTTTTAAAAAACCAACACCCATCCCCAAAATATATTTCCGCAGCGACTCCACCCAACCCGCCTCACCCATCCTCAAAAGCAGCAGCAGCGGCAGCGCAGCAGCTTCCGCAGCAGCAAGAGACAAGCGTGCAGCTCTCGGCCCCCCACCTCTCTCGAAACAAAAGAAAATAAGGGAAAATCCTCGAGGCGCGCGCGCACGCACATATAACCCCTATATATAAGAGAGCCCGCTTGCGGGGGCGTCGAGAAGCCAGCGCGGAATGCTCGCTCGCATATAAAGACGCCAAAAGCCCCGTAAGACTCACTCTCCCTCCTCCCCTCTTATACGACGAGACTCGAAAGCTCGCGGAGGCGCGCGTGTAAGCTGGCTCTAAGGAGAGAGAAAGTGAAACAAAGAGGCGCTCGCGGAGATAGCGCAGCGAGGGAGCGCCGTAACGTTGTTTCGTGATTAGGGGAGAGCCGCCGCGGAGAGCTGATGTTCGAGGGAATGGCTGTATTGTTTGCTCGGAGGGTTAATTATGATTATAAAGCGAGTGCGAGCTATTTTTGCGAATGATTTCACTCGTGATTTTTTCGATGATCGCGGGCTTATTGATTAAGCGGAGGTCTCTGTGAGGGAGAGGAAGTGGGAGAAGCGTGGGGTAAATGATCGGTTTCGAAAACCACACACTTGGACAGCGTGTAATTTTGTTGAAACTCGCTCCGTCGCCGGATCGTCGGCGTAAATTTACTAGCGCGCACGCGCTCATAAATTAAGCCGCTCGATATAATTCATCCCTCGATAAATGCCGGCGATTCGACGACAATGCGCGCTTCTCGAAAACTCCGCGTTCGCGGCCTTCGCGAGGAGGATGGGTGAGAAAGTGTCAAGTGGTTTCCGGTCGTCCTTAAAAATTTAATTTTTAATTTTTTCGCATCCTTTGAAAACTATTTATATAACTTTTCTTGTAACTGTCTAGATAGTTAGATATTATACTTGAAACAGCAATTATTAGACATCGGTAGTTCGCGGAACACTACTAATCCACAATGCAAGAACCAATTGAAAACTAAACATTACAATCAATCGTCCATCCGACATCTAATTAAGCCCCCAGTACACTTATACACCGGCAGCCTTTTCTTTACACTCCGAGTGCAGGCGTCCTGACGCCCCCACAGTGGAGAAAGAGAGCCGAGTCGGCAAGGCCGGGCTAGCTTCGCGTGAATTAGGAACGAGGCTTTCGCAATGGCGCCCGCGCAAAGCTATCGCGTATGTCCACGTAAGTTCATTAGGTGTGGGTGGCAAAGGGGTTGTGCCGCCGCGTCGCTCGGAATTTCTACGAGTGGTCGGTTCGCCTGGCCAGTCGTAAGACGAGGCGCGAGTCTTGTGAATATATGTAGCGGGGAGAGGTGTTCGATTAGGTGTGTTTAGGTTGGGTGTATTTCTTGGTGGCTGGGGTGGAGTTAAAGAATTGCATGCAAAGGTGATATTGGATATGGAGAAAATTTTTTATAAATTCAATTTTGTAAGGATAAATATACTGACTTTTAAGAATTGATATTGGGTAAAAGTTTCTCTATTTTCTTATTACACGGGAATTATTAGTAAAGTTGTTATACTTACGAATAATTCTTGTCGCAGATCCTAAAAAAAGAAAAAATAAAACTTTAAATTATTTGTAACTTATTAAATTCATTTGAAAAAAAATTTTTGACTTATTGTATAAACTATCTTACCCTATACATTTGTTTTAATAAAAATAGAACACTCTTTTTCAATGAAAATATGTATGAAACATATATAGAATTGTAACGGTAAAATATATTGTATTTTGACTAAAAAGTGCTTGTTTGAAAATAAAGTAGTTCATACATCCAAGGAAAAGTCGCCCATACGGACAAAGATAAATATTTTGACTATAATTTTATATAAAGTATAAAATAAAAATTTCAAGATTAGTTTTTTCTTTTCTAGTCTTTTATTGAGTCTAAAAATTTTTTATTTGAGATTTATACATTTACATTTTTATTAACGTAGAAAATGGATTGCGAATTTATGAAAACAATCTCATTGTATTTACATTGATTGACTAAAAGTTGTAATGTTGTTAAAATAAAATGATAAAATTATTTTCAGAATTATCTCAAAAAATCCCATGACCACCAAATCTAAAACCTGACAAGCAATCCAACAAACCAAAAAACCCATCACTTGCATCTCTACCTTCGACGCTCATCTCGCGCACATCTCGAATCTTCCACACTGAAATCTCTCCGTTTCTCTCTCCTCCCGTCATCCATACTGCCTAGAGAGCAAAAGAGAAAGAGAGGTGGGGTAGCTGGCAGGCCGGTAATACGCGATTGGCCCCGCGCCGGGGTGGTTTTTCGAGCCGAGCTGGCCCGAAGAAAAGAGCGCGCTAGCCCGGCGAGCACAAAAACACGCCCTTGCCTTTCTTTTACTCGCGCGAGCCCGCAGCGGACCCGGAAAGAAAGAAAGGAGCGCGCGTGCAGAGCTCATAATAGAGAAAGCAAGTATACAGCTCTCTCTCTCTCCTCTACCCCCTAGCTCCCTTTTTTTGTCTTTCTTGTGCGCTCGCGTTACCATTCGCTTCTCTCTTTCTCTCTAGTTGTAGAGTACGGAAAATTGCGTTTGTCGATAGGTGCTGCCGAACAACTGTCGCAGCGAGGGTATTGATGGATTAGGAGTAGAGGACGGAGATGGCTGGTTGGTTGGTATATACGCGCGGTTTGCGGATAACTTCTGAGAGGCATTAATTTCATGCGGGTTCTCTGTACTTTAGAACGGTAGTTTCGAAAAGGTGCAGATCATAGTTACTTGTGATATGGCTGAACAAGTATTGCGAATCCAATTTTTAAATAAGTGCGATATAATATAGAAACTTTGTGAAATACTGGTTTTATATAAATAATTTACCATAATTACAATATAAAGCCGTGAAAAATTATTCTCAGAATTTTTCCTGCATAGTTGAGTAAATTCATGCAATGAGCTTACTAATTCTACATCAAATAAAGACCTCAAATAAGAACAAGTCTATTTCATGTAGCCATTTCTCTGAACGAATTCATACCGCTAAGTAAACCGATATTCCCTTGAACTTAATTTCTGCATCCCATACATATCAACTCCATTCTCACAATCCACCCTCCCCACCTTAAAAAAAAAGGAAAACACTCAGCATCTCACAAAGACACACTCTCGCAACGTCCAGCTTGGCGCCGAGGCTCGCCTCCCCCTTAATCGCGCCGTAAACATAAACAACTTTACAACTTCCTCCGCCGGTGCTCTCGGCTCGCCGCGAGGCGCGCAAATAAAAGAAAGCCAGAGCGCCAAGGCTACGGCCTTAATCGACAGGGCAAATATTTGAATCGAAAGCCCCGCGCGCGCCCTAACAAAGAAACAAGCGCTCCTGCCCCCCTTAAGGCCGATAGCAATTTTAGCGCTCGCGCGCGGCCACAATAGATTTCCGCGGAACGCTGAAAATCCGATATTCCAAAGGATTTCACGCTCCGGAGTGTCGCTGTCCATTATGCCGGGGCTGTGGTACACATAGGAAACGGAAAAATACGTTTAGCCGGCGAGGAATGGAAGAAAAAGAGGAGGAAACTCGATATTTCAGAGGAGGGATGTGCAAGCTGGCGAGTTTGGTTTCGCCGGATTTACAATAGGTGTAAGAGCGATTGTGTGCATGGATGCGTCGGTGTGAGTGTGGCCTTTTTTTTCGAGAATCGGAAGAATGGAGGGAATTGGAATTGAATGAGGCGATTGGTGGCGGGAAAATTGGAGGGTTGCGTGATTGTGGAGAGATTTTAGAGCCGGGATGATTGTTTGATTTGAGAGCTTGGATCACATGGGCTGCGCTTATAGAAATTTAGTGACGATTCCTTCACTCTCTAACTGAAACAACAAATAGAAGTCCACAATAAATTCAAAATTTAAGAAACAAAGAAATTTTACATCGGAAATAGACATTATCTTTCCACACTGCGCTCGTAATACTAATCGTTCACGAAGCTAACTCGCTCTGCGCGCATAAACTGAGTCGTATTTCTTCGCAATAAAATATTAATCGCCCGTGCAGCTAAACAAACGCGCAGGCCCTCCGCAAGAAAAAAAAACACGATACAGCGTAATAAGAAAGTAGCAAAAGCGCCCCGAGAGTCTATATATCGCGTAGCTCGGCCAGTGCGAATCCGCATAGCGCTGCGCGCACGTAGCGACTTAAGTGGCCTGCATTTCTAGGACGAGCCTGTATATTTAATTCCCGCGCCGCCAGCCAGCGGAAAGCCGCGGCAACCCAATTTATAGGATGGCTCGCTCACGATGGATTACGTTTAATAGTCAATTCAGCGTGAGGCTAGCTGGGAGCGTTTATGGACTGTGTGCACGGTTTAAAGTTTTGTGTGCATAAAGATGATGATGTTAGAGCCGTTCGATCGGTTCTTTAGATGCTTTAATTTCTGGGGTGATTGGGAGGGGTTTTAGAGTTGGTTTTGCTGATGGGTTGAATTTGGCTTTTTGGTTTTATTTTACGATGGGATTTTTCGAAAAGTGCGCCGGGGGTCTCGTGCGTTTTTGCGAAAAGTTGTTCAAAATTGCATCGAGCTTTCAGGCTGACACTTACGCTCAAGAGCTCCACTCCACTTGCGTAAAACTTTTGCCTCTTTATCGTTGCTTTTCCCCGTGCGAACGTAAAGATAGGAAGTTACGCAGGCGTGTGAGTGCTGCTGTTGGAAGAGGCAGCTTTGTACAATATGCTCACGAGTAAATGGAGTTTTTGAATTTTTTTAAAGTAATATATTTATTCAAGATATTGGATAAAACAGATAATTAAAAATAATCCTGTATAATAAAAATAAAATAATGTAAAAATTACTAATTTATAGCTTACACGGGATTATCATGCTCATCACCGCAACTAATTTTCAAAAAAAAATCTTGAGGTTTTTTATAATAGGTCCTCAAATTTTCTCCGGCCTCCTCCACCACACTCGCAATCTCAAGTACTTTCGATGACTATCCGCATGTCTTGCGGCGAATTATCGATTGACGCACGCTCATGTGAGACTTTTCCGTGCTAGTTGCGTGCGCGAGTTTTTTTTATATAATTTCGCATACATATACGCGTACACAAGTCGTAATCGATTTCTTTCGTTTAGTATGGCCAGTTTATGCGCGCGCTTGCGGTCATATTGCGTGTAAGTATGAGGGCGAATCTATAGGGCACTTGGCGATGAGCATTAGAAATGTCAGTTTCATGGGAGATTCTGCATTTTTAATGGTTTTAGGATGGTTTGAGAGGAGTTTATGAAAATGGCTAGGAAGTAAGATAATGTAAGAAAAAAATGCGCGTCTATAGGGGATGAAAAGTTTAAGTGCGTAGCTTCGTTAATGCATAATTTAGTGGATGAGTAATATATTATGGGTAATAGATTTTTAAAAGACTATTGCATCATATTCTTCTTAAAGAATAAAGAGTATTTTTGTATCAGAAAACTGTAATAGAATCATAAATTTAAAAAAATTATTACTCACACATCAAGTATCATTACCTAAAACACAAAAACTATTTACTCTCTAATAAGCATTTCAAAGAAACAATTCAGCCTGACAGATATACCTATACGAACACACCTATCCCCCCTCACCCAACCCCCCGTTTAACCTCAGACCCAGAATATCCCCAAAACGATTCCAATTGACCCACAACCCCCCTCCTCAACCCAGCCATATCAAATATCCCAAAAGACAATACCCACTGCGCTTACAATTCCGCAACCCACCACGAAGAAAAGCTACCTCTATCTCTCTCTAGTGTCACTACAGCCTCGTTAATTCGCGCAGGACAGCGCGCGATCGATGCTCCCGTATATACACTCCGACTCAACGAGCCGAAAATCCCCCCTCTCCTATATATATATATCGCATTTACGCGAACGCTCGGCTGCAGCTGCACACACCCCCTCTGTGAGCGATACGCACATATATATACACACATCCATCGGCGCAATCCAAACACGCGCTTTTTCCATTGCACAGCGCGCGCGCGACATCTGTACATCTGTTGTACTCCGCAGTGTAACGGAACACCGCTTAATAGCATTAGAAATATATACGCTTTGCGTATATACACACACATAGACACGCACTCGATCGGGGCTCTCCGAGGATTAGAACTTCGCCCCCCTCTTCTTCTGAGCGAAGATGCCTCCGAGCGTTGCTGCGGCCTGATTTTGGCCCGTATTATATGCGGCTGTTTGTACATCTCGTTGCACTCTATGTTCTCTGTATCAGGCTGCTTTCGCTCTGTGTGCTTCGAGTGGATCGAGCACGAGGCTTTGTTGATTTACGTAATTTCACTTGATTTGATTCTATTAGGCGAGGCGCCGCTGCTACTGCTGATGATGCTCCGCCGGGCCTCGCTTGGCTACTGGTTTCTGCGATGTTTGTTTGTGTAGGCGGAGGCGCGGCCGTTCTGGGCTTTCTGGTGCTATTGATGAGGTTTAATAGACCGGTGTCTAATGTTGCTTGAGGGAGTGAGGAGGAGGAGGCTGGATCGCTCTGGGGAAATGGTGAGGGTTATTGGATGTTGTGATGATTTTGGAATTTGGATATTCGTTTGTCGATTTATATCAGTGATTTGTTTGTTAAATCGCTTGAATAGATGTAAAGGTCCTTTCTTGTACGAAATTTCACTATAATATCAGAAGCTTTTCCGAACAATTGCAAAAACCAATTTGAAAATCATATGCCATTAAAATTGACCGAACGGCTATTTTCTCGAAAACAAACTCAACAATACACCTCCATTATCTCCAACCCCCACTGCGCCATAAACAACTCCAGCCGCAGCCTCCTCTCAAGCCAGAAGAAAGGAAAAGACAATTAGCATCGGCAAGCGCGCATCGATCGGCGTAACGAAGAAAAACTATAAATACCCCCACATAATACACATGTCCAGCCGCTCAACAATAATTACCAATGCAACCACAACTACCCACACTCCTCTCTATATATACACACAGAAGAGTCGCCTTCCGCGACAACTATAAATATTGCCGAGAAGCCAGCGCAGCAGCCACCCCCCCCCCCCTTCTGCACCTGCTCTCTGGCATTACTCATTTTAATTATGAAGCTCGGGCCGATGTCGCGCATAGCGGAAGCCGTCGAGGGTGAAATTATCGTGTAATTTCCACGCTGCGGGGGCAGGAGGAGAAGAGAGACGCTGCGCGGGAGTGTATAGGCTTGCGTCTTTTTCGCTTGGCTGCGGAGAGAGGAAAAAGAGGTGCGTGTGAGGGAGGACCGTAGGACGGAATCATGAAGTGAAAGAACGCGCGGCTGGGTTGGGATTGTTAGTGATGTGGTGTGGTGTAATGTGATGGGTTTTTTTTTTTGAATGGCTAGTTGCTGGGTGGCAGATGGTAGGGAGAAAATGAATAAAAATTTATGAGATTTTAGACGGTTTTAATTTTGATAGTGAATGGATTTGACTTTGATATATCTGAGACGTGCCCATTATTGTTTGATGAATTATGTACGTTAACATAATAAGCATTATACCTACTTTTCAAATCTATGCCGCATTTTACAGCATCAAAGTGAAAATTAGAGTATAATACCATTACCGACATCAAATTATCGTAAAAGCCCTATAAGCTCTCTAAATCATTCCATTACAGCCGTTAATGTAATTTTCAACAATTTGAAAATTCCGAAACAGTAGGCCACGAGGAGCACAAAAATAAAAAAAACTCCATTAACGCAAGCCAAATCAAAACAAAATAAGAAAAGCACATAACCTCAAAAGTATCAAAAAGCCCTCACAGAAGCACACAGAAAGTAACAGTATTCACAACCATAAAAAAGACAACAAAAACCCAGCGAAAGCAAGCATCGCGTTGTTCCCTGGCACTCGCGCATCGCCGACAAATGCTAAACTGGCCGCTTATACATTAGTGATGAAGTTGAAAATAAGCCGCGCGCGCGTAACCGTATATAGTTCGCCCTCCCACAGGCTAACGTCGTGCTACTAGCCTCCCGCGCACGAGAGAAAGCCCAAGGATATCACCATTTATTTTTTAACTTTTTTTTCCTCTTTTTTTTCGCTTTTAAACTCTTTCCCGCGCGGTAATTTATGCTCGCATGCGCGCGTGTCATCGATGACAACCCTTGCTTTTTTTTACCGGCGGATATAAAGTTAACGTGCGCTCGTACGAAAAGTTTGCGGTTTTACCGGCCGGGCTGGAGGGGGGAGGAATTAAAATTATTATTATGCCGGGCAGTTTTGCGGTCTGCGTTTTAGCGATTATTACATACGGCGAGGTAAGGGATAATTATATGTGTTGCGCGCAAAATCTGGTGGAAAGTTTAAATTTGATTGAGGGCTGCGTGTAAGGCCCGTGAGCGGGCTTTGGATTCGAGGGGTAATTGGATTTGACAGTTACCCTTTGAGCCCTATTTTATTTTGAATTTTCGTTTTTAAGCAGAGGTAAAAGTCGTTGCGATGCGGTGATACCGTTCCTAAAGAGTTTGGTAATCCATTATACTGAGCCTTTGAAATTTAAGACAGATTATCAGTTGTTCACAACAAAAATTAAAATTTGATATCATTTATTTTCTATGATAAAAAATAACGTTAAATCTTTGAAAAAAATTTGACAAACAACCAAA
Source organism: Eupelmus urozonus (assembly GCA_900480035.1). NCBI lineage: Eukaryota > Metazoa > Arthropoda > Insecta > Hymenoptera > Eupelmidae > Eupelmus > Eupelmus urozonus. The sequence goes on from UELX01003675.1 coordinate 20,885, forward strand.
AAAAGGATAAAAATTTTGAATCAAGACGGCCTAAAATTCTTTTACCTGCAAAACCCACCTTCTTCCAAGATTAGTAAAAAAGCATCAGTAAAAAGCTTAACACTCAAATCAATGCCAAACGAAAGCAAGCCCACCAAGAGGAAACCCCTTAAAAAAAAAAAAAAAAACGCCTCAACTCCTCTCTTATACCACCACCCGACATATACCCTCTCGCTTCCATATACCTCTCAAAAGTCCGTAAACGCTCGCTCTCGAAGCCCGTTGTAAAATCAATAATGCATTACAGAGCTATCAGGCTCTGGCCGCGGTGGGCTGGCACAGAGCCGCGCGCGGAAAAAGACCGCGACTTGGAATTAAAAGCGCAAAAAACGCACCCTCGTCAGGCTCTCGTTAAGCACGCGAGCGCATATATATACACATCGACGAGCTATATATACTGTATAGCACATGCACGTCGAGAGAGGAAAATAAAAAAAAAATACAGCTCGAACCGCATCCTTCCCCGGGTCCGCGAGTTTTCCGTTTTCAGCGCTGCGCGCGGGGCTTAATTAACGTAGGTGTATATAGGTATATGTATAAAAATAATCGGGAGGAGGGAAAAATGAGGAAGGTGAGTTCCTCTCGATTTCCTCCGTGTGCGCTCTCGAGATTCGATTGGGGAGTTGGTTGGGAAGCGAGGGTTATTGTGTTGGGAGGCTGGTGTTTTGTCCCGTCAGTTCTGGGAGATGGAGAGGAGGGAGCGCAATGCAATATAGCCACGTGGAGTAGCTTTTGGGGCCTGGTTGTTGCACACACTTTGTGAATTTGAGTTTCTGCTTGGTGATGTTTCTGCACTTTTTTCGTTTTGATGCTTAAAATTTAAATACTTTTTTTTCAGATGTTTTGATTTGAAAACGTTGAAAATTTTGTATTAATTTATAATGAGGAATCGGTTGTCACTGACTTCTTTAGAGCAACAATCCCTCATTGTCCTTATTTTTCAAAATCGCGATCCCATAATAAACTAATAGTATTTTTCGTAACAAGGGCGTAAAGTTTCACACCCACGTGTGATTGCCGTGAACGAGGGTCGGCGAAGCCG
>UELX01003676.1:0-21963 GCA_900480035.1 Eupelmus urozonus
ATATTATTATATAATTTATGTATTCGTAATTGTTTGTTATGGTAAAAGTTATTATAGAAGCCTGTTTATTTTAACTTAATACCTTCATATTGTTACTTTAACTTCGTTTACCAAGAAAATGTTATTTAGCACAGTTAATAACATTCAATATACAACACTAACTGCTTTTAATTAAACCTTATCAAACAATACAAACACAAAAACTCCTTCAATCAAAGCTTCCCGCGGCTGCAACTACCCACTGCGCATGCCCGAAAATATCGACATAACCTCTCCTCTCACCCAACGCACGGAGCAGACGCCGTTGGCGCTCTCTCCTTTCTCTCTCTCTCTCTCTCTTCTCTCTCACTCTCCCCGTGGGGACGCCGCCGCCACCCGCGCCTGTAGCGAGTGTGTGTCATCCGCGCTCAGAGAGCACTACTCGGCCCGACTCCGCGGCCGATGCGTAATGTGTTTTCCTCGGCCACACAGGGGAATAACTTTGCACAGCATCGAAAAGCCTCGGACGGCTCAACGGAAGCAGCCAAGATGAGAAGCAGCAGACGGCGTCAGGACTTCTGAGAAGAGCAGACGGGAGTGGATTCGGAGAAGAAGTGCGTCTGCTCGAGATGAAAGCGGAGCGAACTGACAAGTGACACGGAGACAGGTGCGGAAACAAAGAGAGGTAGAGAGAGAAAGAAGCAGTTCGAGAGGGAAAAAAAAGGAGGAAAGGAAATGGCGAGTTTGGCTGGTGGGTCAGCCGGCCTGGGCAGGCCGCCGACGATGCTGGAGCAGCTTCTGGAGGAAATCAACTTCCAAAGGACCAAGGAGATGAGGCAGTTGCTCAAGGATGGTGAGTTCGCTTGTTACTTTATGAGTGCGTATAAGTACTTAACATTGTTTACGTTAAGCGCGAGGAGTCGTCTGCGTGTATGTGCGCCAGTGTGTGCAGAGCTGAGAGTAGAGCATCGATAATTTATTAAAGGTGTAGGCTTTGTGGGTTGAACGGAATTTTAATTGGAATTTTTTGTAATATTGTCGATTCTTTGTTCGCATATGCTAAGGATAATTGAATTTTATTTTATAAGTTATTATGATGTTGAAGGTACAGAAATATTTAATCTAGATCCAGATGTGATCTTTGATTTGGCTTTACTTGATCGCTAAACGTTATAAGAGTGATAACACATATTCGAATTAACACCTTTCTAGCGTTTTTACGTCATGACGTCAAGTGCATGCTATTTTTAAAATGCCTTTGTTGCAAAAAAAGAGGAACTATTTTCAAAGGAAAATAAACTATTTCCTAACTAGATGCATTTGTAAATAACGATGACTGTACACTGATCTATTATCGTATACGAGTATGACTATACTAAAATAATGATACAGTTTACGCTACTCATAAATAGATGAAAATAAATATAGGAAAAATAAAACTTGACTAAAATCTTCAAAATTTAATTACATTTATTTTATTGTTTATAATAAACTAATGATTTTGTTTAAACAATTGTCTAGTTTAAAAGTTGAATAAATGTTTCTATAAATTAATTTGTACAATAAATATTTCGTAAGCTCAGTTCTACACATTGTTGATTTTTACGACAGTATTTTAAGCATCAATCTCGAGGACTATAACTGAAATATAAATGAAGACAAAGTCCATTCTGAGCTGGAGTGCCTTCATTAGATTTATTGGTATGGAAACAAATGTTGAATGCTTCTCAAAATTAAAGAAAAAAGCTTACATTTAAAAAGTTCAAAGAGAAAATTTTAGTTGTTTTCATTAGTTAAAATATTTTCTTTGATAAATATCTTTTTATGTTAATATATTTATAAATTTCTTTTAAAAATACAGAAACAATATTTAGATCAAATATTTATCATCGTAAAAAGTTTAAAAGATGCGTAGTCCATAAAATATTCTGTTTCAAATTTATACGGAATATAGATCGCCCTAGGTAAAATAATAAATCAAAAATATATAATACATGTCATAATAAATTTATGAAATCTGAAGAGACAAAAATATCTCTGCAGTATTTTTAATTATAAGATATTTAATAAACAAGAAATAGGTGGACCTAATATCATTAATCAAAGTAATTGAATCAAGTAGGATAAAATAGACCATTCAGGTTTATAGCTACGGAATAGGAAATGAAAAAGAGCATTTAGGTCGCTAATAGAAAATTCAGGGAATGAAATATCCTTATACACAAGCCTAAATGAAATTCGAAAGACACTGTATTAAAGTAGATATAAGAAGAAACATTGCGAGGACAGAGAGGTATTATTACTGAATGGGAGAAGATTCTTCCGGGATCATTGTGTTAATGAAGCAATAAATTTTCAGATATATAATATAATATAAAAAAAGTAATGAATAATGATCGGAGCCTTCGATTTTTACGATATATTTTAACATTTGGAATTTCTTTAATTCATGAATAAAGCATCGTATTTTTCGCCTCAAAGCCATCGCACCAATTCTTTAATCGATATTATATTAACCCTCTGGTTCAATATACCCCCTCCTGCGTTCTATTCGCAGCTGCATTCTTAATATTATCAAAGAACGTTTTTATATACACTTTCATCAATATTTTTGTGAATCCCAAATTGTAAGCAATAAATGTGAACAAACAAATTTTATTATATCTATTTTTATATATCATGTCATTAATAAATGTACTTTAATAATCATTAAACTTCAGAGCTATTAATTCTTAAGAGACTCGTTTATTTATTACTGTAGTTTATTTTCTTCAGATAAGACAATAAAAAATCTAGCAACAGTATGTACTTGATCTCTCATGGGAACATTTACGCTTAATAATGTTTTGATTTTGAAAACATTAACATCGCATCAACTGCACTGACTAAAATTATTTGTAACAGCAAAGAATTTATTTCATACTTGAGAGCAAATTTAGCGACTAAAGCAAAATTTAATTTTCACACGTGAATCGAACAATATCTTTGCATATTGTTGGAGTACATTCAATTAAAAATTGTGCAAAATGAGTAAAAAGCAATTTAACGCACAAATTGATTTCGTTCAAAGAACATACTATGAATTTCTGTATGGTAGTTGACTTTGTTATGTCAATCACTATGTTTTAAATTTTTCATGTACATAATCAAAAAATCTTGAGTATTTTAAACAGTACAGTATATAATTATAATTTCGGTATAAAATCTGCAAATATAATAAATATAACATACATTATATCAAAAGTAACATAAAATAATTATATGTTAATATGATGTAATAATATTTAATACATTATTACATGAAACACAATTTACTTCATGTCCGAAGTAGCAACTAAAAATAATTATCATTTTGGTTGCGAAAGACGCTGTCAAGTACTTGACAACAGTTTAATAAAATTATGAACGTTGAATAGAAAGTATAATAAAAAGTCTGTTAAATTTAATTAATGCATCCTAATTACAAGGGGAAATTGGCTTGCACTATGTACCCAGTTGACTATTTAAATAGCGAAAGGAATTTGATAAAAAAGAAAAGGCAATTATCTTATTCTACACCACTTTTTTGAGTAATGCTAAAATTAATATACAAATTTAATTGATTAACGGCTTTACTTTACTTTAAAAAAATTCAAGCAGTTTGTGATTTACTTTATTTTCGACAATTTAAATCAAAGTCGTTTCATGAAAAACAAAGTGTGAGAATTAAGTACATTTATCTAAGATACGTGTTCCGTCAATTTCACTCTTATAAATTTGAAAGACAGGTTGATCGATAAAATGGAAGTTTGAGCGTCAGAGCGGACGTATTATCGTCTTGAATCGATGCTTCAACCAGATGAGCTGAATGTTTACGATAAATTAACATTTTTATAATTATCTAAATTGATTATCGATTTTATGCAAAATAGTTCATACTTCGTCTTTTTTGAATCAAGATTCTAAGATAGACACGTTAATTACTTGCAGTATCAATGAAATGTTTGAATAACTAATTTTATCGTAAAAACAAAAAAATAAATCTTAGAATATAAACAATGGAAAAATTATGTATAAATCAATATATACATTGTTATCCAGCAAAAAGATTAATGATTAGCAATAATCTACAGTATTTGGTTCTGTATTCAAGTAAAAAATAAAGTTATTAAAAAATATTTTTTTTCCAAAGATTAAGCTTTCCGTATTATTTAATAAAGCTTTACAAGATAAATGCATTATCAGCAGGTTAGTTTATTATTCAAAGATAATTATAAACCTTGTCATAAAGTAAATTCAAAACATTAAGCTAATTTAATTCAATTATCTTACAAAACTTTTCTTGATGGACTGTGTTTGTATAGCATATCACTTTCAAACTCTAATTCCATCAAAACACACTCGAAAAACTTCGAAAAAACTCTGATTTGCAAAATCACATGTATAACTCTGAAAAAGTTATAACAAGTTTTTGTTCTAAGTCATAACTAAGTTAATTATATTTAACTACGTTTTCAGATTCCGGATTCGTGATGCTGCAAGGCACAACCTACTGGACGGATCTATTTGTCCGGCATTTCCTTTTCCAAGCCGAACACACGATAGATGGCGATGATCTTCTCTTCTTCGTGCGTAAAAAGCACGTAAAGACGTCATCCAGGTACCTGCCTAAATTCGAGACGGAGGTTGATGTGTTCAGAAAGGACAGCAAAAAGCTGCCAATCGGTGATCCGGATATCGACTGGGAGGAAACGGTTTACCTCAACTTGGTCGTACACCAATTTGATTACACGCTTACGCTCGCCATCTGCACGAGGACGAGCCCTAAGGAATTGCAAGTAAGTAGTGCAATTTTTTTTCGTATAAAAAGTTTGGTGTACTACTAGATGGTTTGTGGTGGATGTATGAATATTAGACAAAATTAAATGGTCTCTTAATGTTCAGTTATAAAGATATAAATTAAAGACATCAGTTCGAGTAAAATCCCGTAACTTAATCTCGTATCATAAATTGAAAATTAAAATGGTATTTTATTACTATAGGTATTAAGAAGGCATTCGCAAAAGGTATATGCCAGTCCGAGTCGTCGACGGATGGATGCTAAGGGGGACCTTGAAGAGATGACGTACCCGCACATTTGCTTCATGGTGGACAACTTCGACGAAGTTTTCTGTGATATTCTAGTCAGAGATGGTGAGATGGTCTGCGTTGAATTAGTGGCTTCGGATAGAGAGGGCGCTGTTCAAGGCGTCATTTTTCTCGGCTCTATTAGATACGATGCACTTAAAAAAGTTTATGACGCCAGGGTAAGTTTTACTTAAGATTAACGTATCAAGATTTAAATAAATTATCGAATAATTATTTTATCTTTGATACAGTCAAGCCTGAGTACAAAAATGGCGCAGCGGATGACGTTTGGTCTTTTCTCCGGTGCAACTTCTCAAAGAGTAGAATTTGTAAGAATGAAAGGACCTCAAGGTCAGTATGAATAATTCTGTTATTAATTTTTAGATTTCTAAAAGAACTCTAGCAAAAATATTTATTGGATATAATAAAATAGAATGCAAAATCATTGAATTACAAACATTATAGTGAGCTAATACTATACAATCATTCAAATTGATAACGACAAGTAATTGAAAAATAAAAATACTTCATCGATAAATAACTTTTTCACAAAGTTAACAAACAACATGCTATTGCTGCAGCATGAGCAATAAGCGATACGTAGTTTTAAATTAAAAAGCTTCTTCTATCTTCCACGACACATTTAACTATTGATTTAAGAAACGCGTTCACTGAACCTCATATCATTCAATTTATCAAAGTGTCAAGACCTCTTAAAGACAATAACATCGTTCATTAACAATTAACAACATTGTTACAATAAACTGCGAACCCGATCTCACATCAATATTACTCATCCAGGCAAAGGTCACGCAGAGATGGCTGTGACGAAGCCAAAAGGCTCTGGCGCGGAGACGCCAACCTCGGAGCCTGGCTATTGCGTAACGGATGCGCTCTGGGACGCGGAATGGGACGATGCCGAGGAGCTGTTCATGTACCGACATCAGCGTCGGCTATCCGACCCTAGTGCCAATCTTAACAACTTCGTGCGAGGCGGATGGCGCACGAAGCCCGAGGGCAGCGCCGCGACGAAAGCTCGTTCGGAGAACGAAGGCTTGGACTCGATGGCCAATGGACTGAGCGAGATCGAAGCCGGAGATGTTCGGGATGGTAATTTAGAATGTGTATTTATTTTTTTCTTTTTTTTTTATACTCGCGATGTGACTTTCAGTGCTTGATGTCTTAACGTAAATGCAGGCAATTTATTGTTTATTGTTGAAATTTTTAATTTTAACGTTTTGAAGATTGACTCGCGAAATTTAAATTATATTTTCTAAAAATAAAATATTTAGATTAATTGGATTTTAATAAAACTTAAAGAAAAAATTTTCAACTTTGATAATTATTGATTTAGAAATTCATTTTTTACTTATTAAAATTTCATGATATACTTTTATGGTAAATCTATTTTTTTTAAATATACCTTTTAATAATTATAAATATTTTTTTCTCTTTTAAAGTGAATTTATTTACATAAACAAAGGAATGTACAGAAAAAAATTCAATGCAAATTTAATTTCTTGAAATAATTAACAGCGAACAGAAGTTTCATTAAGATTCTTTAGTATCATATGTAGATGCAAACAAATTGAAGTACTGAAGCACGAGCGTGTAATTACTTTAATAGATATAATTTTATTTTTTTTAAAAAATAAAAACTCCCAATTTTATTGTATACTACTAATTCATGCTCAACTATAAAGTACAGAGCATTTATCAAATACTGAATGGATATCATTTTATCATTTTAAGATTTTATCATTTAATTTAAACTATAAACTTTACTTATATACTTGTAGTGCACGATTTTCAATTTTTATAGCTTTATAAACAGTTGCAATCCCATATAACACTTTTATCTTTCCACTTTTTCTATAAATATTTCATTACCACAATACTTAATATTTTTGCATGTTTAATTGTTATCTGCTTCCTCTCCACATTGTTTTAATTAATTTTACTTTAAGTCATTAAATTGCACTATGAATTGAAAAATTAATTTTATAAATTACTATATAATACTTTAGAATATTGCAATTAACATTGTATTAAAGCAACTTCCGCCGTGTTTTCTAAAATATTCTTTTTCGCAATAATTTTTCATAAATTAGTTTTATATTAATTTTACTATGTCGCTAAATAAATTTTTACAAGTATATCGTTGTACTCAACTAATTATTATTTTTGTATGCTTTACTAAAAAAATAATCAAAATTCATAAAATTTTTAAAATAATATAAACTTAATAGTTAAAGAACATTAGTAAAGACATTTATGATTCAAGTTTGTTTTAATATTTACATCTAAAATCTATAAAAAAAATTTATGGTTTAGTGCGTAATGTAAGAATGTAATAATGAACGATCTTTATTTTTTCTTTAATAATTTTTATTAATATTACAATTGAAAAATTATTTTAATTTATAATCAAGAGATCTTTTAGAACGAACTAAAATTGTAATTTTTTAAATATAAAACAACTCACAGTAGTCATATGCCGCATGTTAAAATCTAATATTAAAAAATAAAATAGACAATCATTTATTTCAATCACGAACCACGTTTGAATAAATTTTGCACATATGTATATGTAATTTAAAACTATTTCTACAGTCGCAAAACTCGTCCAAAAAAAAAGAACAATGAACCATTTTTCAAGCATCTCAAATCGCTAGTGAACCCCTTGTAGTGAATCAACATCGAATACGTACCAGAAAACGTGCGAAATTTAAACTGAATTCCAACCAACAGTATCACTGAATGAACAATATTAAATCATAGTAGATACTTCGATAACTACACTTTTCCTGTTCATATATCAAAACTATCTATTACTAATAAGCAGAATTCGAAAATTTCTTATTTCCAATTTTAGATAAAACTGTGAGAAATACTTTATAATAGTTTTTTTTCTTTGATAAAAAGTAATTTTATGTAATTTATAAAATTTTAATGTAACCTTTGTTAAGAATCTTTTTCTCAATCACACTGTAAATTCAATATTTAAAAAATATAAATTTATCACACACTTTAATAATCAATTCTCAACTAATTTTAAATAAATAGCAAAATTAATTTTATATAACTTTTTTTATGATTCAATTTGATGTCTTAATAAAATTATAATTATATAATTTTTTTATTACAAATAATCTATTAACAGAAAATGATTAATTTATCATATACATAATTTCAAAGTTTTAATCTAGAAGAAACTTATTTATGACACAAGTGCGGTAATAGTTATTTACCACACAATTTTAGTAAAGTGATTTTAACCATGCCTGAGCGAAGCGAGAGCGGAAAGTTTACCCGAGGTTACAATCACTTTACCGCACTTGTGTCGTAAATAACTATATCGCCCAAGTATCGTTCATAATTTCTTGACACGACGTGCGGCAAGCTCGTTTTAATGCATGCGTTTTCGACCTAGCGTCCAGGAAAACGAACTTCCCGCACGCCGCGTCGAAAATAGTGATACAACATCTTTTACAATTTTGCTAAATTAGTAGTAACTAAATAATTGACTTTTCTCAAACTAATCTCACAGTCTTAACTAAGTATTCAAAAAAATTTTTTCACTATGAAAAAAAGAAAAAAAAAACAATACACCAAATTAAAACAGGCGCAAAAACAAAACAATTAGTCTCATTTCATCGGCACGTACTACTAGTACTAATACTACACATGAGAGTGCTCTTTTAATTTCTGTTTTTCCGGGCGTTGTGCGGTGGGTCGAACGCGCAAAAATAGGCGACGAGGACAATGACGACGAAAGCCAGGGCCGCAGGCCACAAGCTGCTCATTGTAGGGGCCATTGCAGGTCGGCCCAGTCGTCACCGGCCACCGCGCGCAGAACTACCTCCCAGAGGCACGCAAGACTCGGTGCGGGCAGGTCGCCGCTACTGGGCCGCGCGGTTCGTGGGCCCACAGTCAGGACCGCCGCCGCGCCGCCAAGGGAGCGGCTCAGCGAACTTGGGCCGCCTCGGGGTGAGCACAAAAACGAAAAAAAAAAAAGCAAAATAAAGAATTTCCACCCTCCGCGAGGCCGAGTTGGATATTGAACGAGAAATCGAAAGTTAAAAGTTTCGGAGCATCTCGGACTAAAAAAGGCGTGTAAAAAAATTATAACGGAATGTTTGATATAGTTGACCGTTTTCATCAGAATATTCAAGTTCATTAGCAAATCGGTTAGTAGTTAACTGTTTTATTAAGCTGTCATTTTATTAAAAGTTTATTTTCCAAAGATTATTAATTAAGAAAAATGTTGCTATCGAAAATAATATAGTTGATGAGGAGTGTAACTATTGGAATAATCATGTAAAATATAAAAAAGATAAGAAAAATATACCTAAAGTGAACCTTTTAAAAGCATCTAATTTATAAATGCGACGTACTCCAAAGAATATTTCGTCTTCAAAACTTAATAACCTGTTTTGCAATCCATTATTGCTTTTCTTACTAATTTCAATAAAGCTAAAGTAAAAACTTTGAAGATGTTTTACTAACACGTCATATATTTTTTTATCACGCTTGAATTTAACAGGTATGACTATTTTATATTTGTTTAAAATTTGCCTAACTATAGCTTTTACTGCCAAATTCTGAGATTATTAATGCTAACTTTACTTTTGTTAAGTTTAATCCTGCCTATTTTTAGCAACGCTTTGCTATAGGCGATAGATTAATAAAACTAAATACACAAATTTGGGCACTTCAAAATAAGTTTAAAATGTACTGAAATTTGGCTTGGCATTGAGATAGTTTTTGCGAGAACAATCAATTTTGATTAAAAGCATTTCAAGAGACATTTTTTCTTTATCTGAAAATGATCAGAAAAAGAAAATTTGAAATTATAAATTTTCTCCGTTGAATTACGACAGGATTCATGTAACACTAAAAAAAATTATATGCAATAGTTTTTAAAAATTAAGGTAAAATCCGAGATTCTCCTAGACTCTGACAATTTACCTTATAGTAAAACAAGACTAAAGTCGACAATCCTCGGAAATAGCGGTGGGAGAATAATAAACAAAAAAGATAAAACCATGAAATCCGCGCCTGCCTTATTACAACAGCCCTATTCGCGTAGGTCTCAGAACCCAAAACTCGATAGAAGAAGACCAACCACAAGAGCAACAACAACAGCAAACGATAGAAGTAGGGAGTGAAATTCTTTTGCCCACTGGCTCGTCACCTACTGATGACAACGTTCGACAAAAACTCGACTCGGGAGCCATTCTCGTCCACGGCAAAGAGGAATTACCCCTCGATTGTTGCGAAAACAATGAACCACCTCCACATCATCATCATCGACATCCTAGTCAACCTCGAAGCATGAGATCAGCAGAACGACGGCGCGGTAGATCTCGCAGTCTCGTCAATGAGAAGACGGTAGCGCCTCTTTTCAACAACGATGAAAACAACAGTCAGGAGGATATATTTTATATGGAAAGGAATGAGAACGAGAACAATGGCGTCGATACGACGACGACGGATGCCAACAATTCGAGGGACAATAACGCAAACCAAGCGACCAAGATTACGAGGAGTAACCATTGTCCGGAAAGAAGCGCTACGTTACCAAGACAACGTCGACGAAGGACCTATTCAGGCAGTCTAACAGGCAATCCTCTGCCACCTCATCGCGTCACCCCGGACGGCACCGCGATCTACTATTGGTGCGAGCTCCCCCGGCGCCCCGGCTCTCAGGGTAAATGTTCAATCTCGGACAGAGTTACCTACCTACCACTACTACACCCTCCTCTGTGGACATAGTATTAACACCGTATTCGGATGGGTCCTTTTTGCTTTTTGGAATTCGACTTTTTTGGTTGATCGAAATACTGTGGCTATTTTTGTATGTTTTTTTTTCGTGGTAGGTGTAATGACTGTGTTGTTTGTGTTAGTGATTGAGCGATGCTTTGTAATCTATTAAAAAGACTTAAACTTAAAATTATTGTGTTTAAGTACCAAAGTTTTCATAATGGCCATCCCTTACAAATCTGCTTCTGTAATAGGACTTTGTCTTCGTTCGTTGCATTTTAAATTTAGTTACTAGTACATTAAAAACCATATAAATTAACATGCATTCCGTGAATGGATGATCCTAGAGAAATAGAAGTTTTTTGTGAATACTACCCTATTGACAATGGTAGCTGGATTTTAACTTCACTCCAATAGAATTCAGTCAACATTTTCACTAAGGTACTTATCTCAATTGGAATTTTATCAAGTAACGCGTATAAAAGAACTTTTTTAAGAAACGGAATTTTTAATTCACAAAACTTTTTTTACAAAAAAGGTGATCATTTACTTTTTAACTTTATTATCTTCTCAATGGATTATTATTTTTTTAATCATAATCGTTTGTAAACTTGATCAAAATATGTGTGTATTGTGCATAGAGTTATCAAAAAATATTATTAAAGATCAAAATATATAATCCTGGATTTAAAATAATGCATTTTAGGTTTAGCCTTTCATCTAATATTGTAGAATGTCATAAAATATTAAAAAACTATCAAAAAATAGCTAGGAAGATAAAAACTATCATAACTGTAATATAATCTTTCCTTTAAAAATTTAAATTTATAGGTATAAAACATCTCTATACTGATTCCTATTGTTATTTACTTTATTTAGCTTTAATTTATTCTAATAGTTGCACCTTTGCTCAAAAAACATCCTTGCTTTTTAGTATATAAATTACAAAATCTGAATTTGAGTTGTAAAACAGTTCATACATTTTCAAACATCTGCCCACTTAAAAAAATAATACGATGCAATAGTTTTTTGTTGTATACTTTATTTAAAATTACAAAAGCCGAATTCCGCATAAAGGATCTATTCGAACTTTTACTTTTATTTTGTACAAACAAGCCGCGAAATACACAACTATATATTTTACACACACACGAATATACTAAACAAGAAGATTATTTTAGATATTTGATATCCACTGCTTTCTACAGCTTTCTATTATAAAATGTAAATCAAACAGTGCATAGCTTGCTGTAAGAAAGTTAATTATTGTTGTTAACAAATAAATATTCTTTGAAAATTCTTCACTTATCAGAATAATATTTTTGATTTGCACATCTGTTTTATCTAATACATTCTATTACATTTATAATAATTTTAAAATGAAAAATTACATTTATTTGATCCTCCTCGTGTAAAAATGATAGTTTTATTACTACAATTACTTTTTAAAAGAAAATGTACCTTAAGCAATTCGTAAATCAAAAATTACCATTATTTTTACAGAAAATTTATTATTTCTTCAAATTTTATTTACTATATTTAGATAAAAATTAATTTTAAATTTTCAAAACCGAAAATTGTTATATAGAATAAAAAGAAGCTCGGGATTTAAATACAGAAGATGAAAAGCTTTATTAACTATCGAAGCATATTATTCTTTGGAACCTTCATTATAACGACAAATTTTTACAATAAATATATATTAGAAGAAAAATTTTAGAAAAGATGTTAGGAAATTATGATATCTTAAACAATGGAAAATTTCCAAAAAAATCATTTGTGTAACTTCTTTGCAATTAAAGCGTTAAATATTTCCTTTTTATAAAATATTATAAAAATCTGAATAATACAAAATTTTACTAATGTATGTACTTGTAAATTCTTCAGAAGTACACATGAAAAGCTTGTTGTGACGTTAAGGAAATTCCTTATATTATCAGTGAAGTGTGCTTATATTTGTGTACATGGACACGCGGCATGAGTTACCATGTTTTCACTGCTCCATTGTTTCAAATTGTCAATGTTTTATATAGTTATTTTAATTGCTGTATTCTATTTTTTCACGTCTACGAAACACTTCGAAGGTCATTCAAAAAACACATCTAACATACCTTATTCATTACTCTTAATTAAACATATAAAAATCGCTTAAATAATTAAATTACAACATATACAAGCAATCGTAACACATTCGAAATAATTATTAACATAAAACATTTACCAATTGTGTCAAATACAACATTTACAATAAAAAAAAACAATTAATACTTAAAAATATACTGTATTGTAATAAACTAGAAGTAGATTAAAAATTGTAGCATAGAAAAATAAATAGAAACAAAGACTATGTTTATGCTGATGAAAAAATGTATTAACGACGATAAACAAGAGAAATTACTTTTGTAGTTTATATTATCAAATAGATTATACTTCCTATTAACAAAGTTTCTCAGATTTTTTATAAAGAAGTATTTGTTAGCTAAAAAAATGAATTATTTAGATTATCTTTAAAAATCAAAACATTTTTTTCAATGTCATAATGAAAGCTTACATTAATAGATTTTTCATCAGTGACAAAATAACGGAACAAAATTTTTTTATTATTTTATAATATAACTTTATAATATTTCTACACTTAGAATTGGACGACGGGGCATACAATCCATTGTGGACAATGCGGGGATTTACTCAGACATTCCACTTCTGGAAGGAAACCAAAAGAGCCCAGTCCGTCCCTCTGAACGCCTTCCTCACGTACATCACGCTGCCGTGGTGGAGTATAGCCAAAGGTATATATGACTAATCGACACGTATTGTTTCTTTTATCGATTTAATGTTTTACAAAGTTATATCCAGTTAAAGCTATTTAAAAAGTACGACGACGTCACTAGAACAACACTATGTAGCCGGATAGGCTACAGTAAAATTTAACTTGCTTTCTTGCTGTATCTTTGTTAATAACTGTTAAATTAAAATAGAAAAATTACCTTTCGATTATTTTTAGATATTCCATCTGACGGATCAATAGAATTTTTCAGGCAATATCTCTATTTAATAGTGATAAAAATTATTCTAATCTGTTGGTTTAAAACAATATTTATTCAGGACATATTATTAAATTCAGTTAACTCACAGAAAAAATTTTTTTTACAGATATTCTAGATCATCGAGAAGGACCCATTTTGACTTTTTAGCCGGCATTACGAGCGTACCTTGGAAATGCGACGACATTCCTCTTCTTTCACTTTGTATACCTACCGCAAAGCCGGCAGAAACTTTTGATGTGTACAAATGAAATTACTAAAGAAATTATGCAAAATCTAAATACGTCGAGTTTTTTAATGTCCCACTATCTAGTGTGTATTTTTTTCATTTTGAGATATGTGATAACGAGATATTTATTAAAATAAAGAATTAAATTATGCATTTCGATTAATACATTTTTCTTAACCTAAAAAGAGCAATCCCAGAATGGCTACAGAAAAAATTTTCTACGCAATTGCATTCTTCTATGCAATTCGACAGTTTCGACTATTTGTTTAAAAGACAAATTATAAGTTCTATCTTCAAATTTTCTAGTTCCCATATTTTCTTTAACTGGATTACAAACAAAAAAATCGATAAGCTATCGTTGTTTGAACTCTAGAAACATAAGGCTATACTCCTCCTGCTGTCGGGGAGGAGAATATAATATGACCTAACTCTGCTAAGATTTAAAAAAAAAATCTTATCGACCTCGGGAATCAAATCATTGTATAAGTAGCTAGCTTACGATTCTAAAACTTACCGCAACTCATGTATACAATCAGGAAGAAAATAATTGAAACATAAAAACAAATAATATAAATAACTGTCCAGAAAATATGATCAGGAAACTGATCAAAGTTTGAGACAACAAACGAAACGGGAAAGGCTTTTCGTATCAATCACAGGACAATTCAAAGCAACCCGAAAGACAGCGATGCAAGTTGGATTCAAATAACCCGACCCGAAAAGAAGTTGGAATAGATTTCTCTCCAGTCAGCTCAATTTCAGCTGTAGTACTTATAATTGAGTCTTACTTACGATCTTCTTCTACGGGACATATTAGATAGAGGGAATTGGAAGTGTTTTAAAATCTTCAAAAAATATTATTATAAAGAAGTTACAGTTCTGAATTCATCTATCAATAATTGTTGGATTATGTTAAAAAAAATAGTATGCGTATTTTATACTTTGACTTTATAAAATGCATACAAATTAGGTAGATCTGTATGTTGGTAAAAATACTGCATATAGTTTTCTTGATCGGAAGCGCACTCGGACTGAGGGTGGAGGGCCGCTCCCGGTCTTCTAATCCTCCTTGATGAGGAACCAAAAAAATTGTCAAAAGAAGCTTCCGTCTGCACTCTTGGCTATATTGTTAACTGTAAGCTTTGTATATACCAACAAAAAATATTAAATTTCACTATCAAATAATTTAGACGGATTAGAAACGAAATGAAATCTTATCTGAGATTTTTCAGAAGTGATTAGCAGAATCAAACATCGGGATCATGATTATAAAAGTTGTAAGAATAAACAAACATTACAATAAATAAATAGTTTTTTATTGTTTCTCAATTCATTATCTTATAATTACATTTTACAATTTACTAAAAAATAAGTTATAAGCAATCACTCAAATTTCAACAATCACACTCATTGTAAAAAATATATATCTGTATGCATCAAAATAATGTACATACATGTAATCTAGTTCATACACTTCTTATCTATTTAAAATTCTTGAATGTAAAAAATTACAAGAATTAAATTTTCTGCCCAAAATAAATCTTATACTTTCAACATTTTCTTCATGCGAATATTTTTAATATTTTTTCTAATACAAATATTGCATTTTGGGCAGCATCTCTTATATTTTTCTAACATGTTCTAATATAATGTAAATATTCAAGTAAAATGTAATAATATTTTAATAACAATTTTTACAAACGCTTATTATAAAATATAAGTATCAATACTAACGTAACACTAAAAGTATCCAAAAGGATTACAAAATTCAAAAACGCTTATTATAAAATATGTGTACCAATATTATCTTAATAGAAAGAATATTATTGATATATTTTTAGAAAGTACAGAAAATATAGATGCTCTTGTAGACTTTCTAAAAAATACTCCTTTTAAAAAGTTTAGAAATTATTATGAAATTTCTTAACTTAATATAGTCTCTTTGCACCTACTTTTTCTGTTTCTTTATAATTTGTAATATACAAATTTATCTACATAATAAAAATAATACTTTGTATGTAAACTAAAAAAATGCAATTGCTACTACTTAAATAGGAGATATTTACAAATAATATCAAAATAAATCCTTGAAGTTTGAAACGTTAATTGATAATATTTCTTATTTTAAATTTTAGATTCGTGCACGTTCAGTTTATAATTGGCACTGGGAAGTTTTGTGCAATCTAATACATCTGTCTTTTTAAGTCTCTATTATGAACATTACAAATCCTCATTATAGCAAAATCGTAAAGTTTTCAAACTTCAGGATATTTATGGCATGGCATCGCTAGCTAGACAACTTTTTGTAATTAAATTTTCAAAATAGTTTCAAAAAATTGAAAACTAGCGTTGAAATTGAAAACGATAATTTACAAAATATTGTAAGCATCATCAGGTTCGTTCCAAAATTCCTCGGAGAAAGCAAATGCTCAATATGCTAACGCGCGAATCTTTCCAATTAACACACGCGTTACAAGTAACCAAAGACCAACATAAACAACGCTTTAACAAATCAGCGTTTCACCAAATCGTCTTGAATCTGCTGTAACGTTTTGCCTTTGGTCTCAGGCATACATATGATCGCGTAGGGTACCACAAGCAACGTGAGACCCGCATGCAAGAAGAATACGTTGCTCTGGCCAATTAAGCCAATCAGCGGTTGATATGACTTGGTAGCAACGAATGCGAATATAGCACCGGCAAGACTAGCGAAACAAGCGGCGATGCACTTGACATTGGTGGGGAATAGCTCGCTGAGCACGGTGCTAGGCACGCACATCAAGCCCGCGAAAAAGGCTATATCGAAGAGGAAAACTGAGGCGACAGGCAGCCACTGGAGATTCTGGGTGACGTCGATGCCCAAATCAATGAGCAGGAAGTGAGCGCCTAGACCGGCCATGGCTACTGATACGCCAAAGCTCGAAGCGATGAGCAGGAATCGTCTGTAAAAAATGAATATTTTGTTTAAAACTTATGTAAATTAAATGATCAATTATAAAAATTTGTATTTTCTAATTATCAAAATTTAAAGAAACAAAAAACTTGATATATTATTACCTGCCACATCGGTCGATCATGATGATGGAAAACACCGAGGCAACGACGGCTGATGCGCTGACGTACATAACGACTATTTTAGGGGCAATCAGATTTGATTTACCCTGCGTCAGGATAATTTCCATGTAGAAAAGTACACTGTTAAAACCGCTGAGCTGCATAAAAGCCCATAGCATGACGATCAGAATGGTAGCTTTCATAAGAGCTGGCTGTCGGAATTCCGCAAGTTTTTCACTGAATGATGAAGTGCTTGCATTGGAGACAAACTTTGTGACTGCGTCCAGCTCTTCCTCGACCTGGTAACCAGCTCGGTACCATTCCACGGATTTTTTGGCCTTTTCGAATTCACCAACTATAAAAATAGTTCATTTTAGTTTTATTTTATTAATCATTATAGTATGTTTAAAATAAGGATCGAGAATGTTACCTTTTATCAAATGATGAGGCGACTCAGGCAACCAGGCAAACAGCGCCATCAAAGCGATGCAAGGTGCCAAGTAAATACCAGCCGACACCTCGAGGTCCAAGTAACTACCAAATATGTTTCCAATCATGATTCCAAATGTTCCACCACAAGCAGCCAGGGAAACCAGTGATCCTCTGATCTTAGGTAGCGATACCTCACCTAGGTATAATGGAAATGAACTGTAGGTCATACCCAGACCCAGACCACCAGAAAACCGTGCAGCGTACAACCAGATCGCGTTGCGTGCCAACATCGTCAAAATCCAACACAAACTAATGGGCGTCAGTGTTAGGAAAAGTGTGCGTTTGCTGCCCAGGTAATTTACTGTTAATGCACCAACGAAGGCGCCGATGAAACGACCGAGATTCAAAAGAGACGCTACCCATGATGCTTCTTCCAAGGTAAGTGGAAGTGGACTGTCTGTCGCTGTGAGGCGAGCCAGGTAGGGTGATGACCAACCACTCGATATGCCAAGTTGTACCAATATCATTGTTACTGCAATTAAAGAAAACAATTTGATTGTTATTTTTAATTTTATTACCGAAGCTTCTTTAGCATTTTAAACGCGTATTTATTTAAGCTAATTTTTAATTACAAAATAATGCGAATCGGACAATTAAAAATTAAAATAATTGTGCAATTTCATCAAATACTTTTCATTCCAATCACTTTTTACAAGTGGAAAATTTATTAAGTGCTATAAACTATTGAATAATTCTTGATAATGCTAATTCTGTACACGTAATGGTGAATCACTACACTTGATAGTACCCACGGTTAATGTCTGATCTATAATCGGAAGTAAAAGCTATTATTCTAAGGTGATTCCTGGTTAATTGTAACAATTAAATTGCGATAAAATCTTGCTTGGAAAAATTCTAAAGTACAAATCCTTTAAAAAAAAACTAATCACAAATTTCGAGTCTAGTATTATTCTTTTAAATTTTTTGATGATATTTATATAATTATAAAGGAAATGACTTTATTAAAATAAAAAAAAATATCTTGAAAAGAATAATTTATTTTATTTAAATCGGACTTAATTATTAAGAAAAATATGATTTAATTGTTATTTATTGATTAAAGTAAGTTACGCATTTTATTTCGTTTGACATGAAAGTCCATCACAACTTCGTAGAAGCAAATCTAATCCAAAAATATTCAAAAGTAAATATTGACTTAAATCATTAATCTTTGTTCAAATACAGATGATTTAGCCATGCATAAAAAAGCTCTTCCAGACGTCTCGACATTTTTTCGCTCGAGTAACTTTACAAAGATAAATAATTAAGTTTCAATTTGTAATGAATCAAACAATTAGTGACAAAATCAATGCTTGTGCGTACTTTATGGTTAATAAGACAATTTTAAACTATCTTGTTCAATCAAAATTATAAGCCGTACTTTTAAATTGAGATCGTGTATAGGCATAATAATTCATGACGTTTTTTCATGATTAAACTTGTTAAGGCAAATTCTTGCGATATTTTACTTCATGCTCTGACGTAGACAAAGAAATTAGCGAGTAGAATTTCATCATAAAATCTTCAATCACTTTAATTTTAACACATTCATACAGGCTAGTATGTATATATATGCAATAACAATACAAAACTCGTATTCTCAGGTCATAAACTTAATAATTTACTTTTAATGATGTTTTGTGTGGACATAGCAAAGGTATATTCTACATTGATTGTGCTCCTATTTCATAAAATAAAATATACTATAACGAATTTTAAATTTAAAATTGAACATTTTCAATAAAGTTTTTAAATTTGTTATAAAGTAAAGTTTTGTTTAATAATAATCTTGTATTTTAGAGATATATATTGATTTTCGTACAATTTTTTACGTGAAAAACTTCTAAATATTTGAATTATTCGTTACATTTTGTTTTATTTAAAAAATAACAAAGTGTTTCTTCAATATTATTGTTGTTCAATACAAACATAAGACATCGAAACATCAACCTTTGAGGATATTTCAAAGAATTCATTTATGTTGCTTACATTAATTTTAATCAAACTGTAAATAATAAAACACTACTGAATTTAAAAATTCAAAGATAATTTTTTTAGAAATACCAATGTTTCAGTAGCTTAATTTATTTAAAAATATCATAGTTAAGAAAAATTTTGATTAAATTAAAACATTTTTATTACTAATTAAATTTTATGTAGGATATTTAATACTGATAATCTATATTTTTAATATGGCAAAAAAAATTAAAACAACATGAACTCCGTCAAATTTTTTTCATTATAAGACCAATTTGGCGACGAAAAATTATTTGTAAATCAAGAATTAAAGAAAAAAATAAATGCCTGTATTCTCGATTAAATAGTGTTTAAAGTCACCTTAAGTAAACTAAAATATTCAAAAAAATTTTTTTTTGTTGGTACTAAGCATAATATTATGTAGTATTCATGTATTGCATTATTTTAAAAATGTTTAGTTTAAAAAAGTTTCCATGTATTGCTTTAGTTTGAAAATTATAAAAAATTACTATTTCGAATATATAACGAATAACAAATACAAAAAAGGTACACTAATTT
Source organism: Eupelmus urozonus (assembly GCA_900480035.1). Lineage (NCBI taxonomy): Eukaryota > Metazoa > Arthropoda > Insecta > Hymenoptera > Eupelmidae > Eupelmus > Eupelmus urozonus. Next base: position 20,206 of record UELX01003676.1, read on the forward strand.
AGCTATATTCTTTTAATTTGAAATCATTTTTACTTTTTGTTTCATAAATTATAATTTTTTAAAAAAATTATTAAATTTTATTTTTACAGTTTCGCAACTTTAACAGAAACTAATTTATTAATTTGAATAAGTCAACGAAAAACTCGTAGCAAGCAGTCGAGGCAAGTTTTTAGCTCATGCTAAAAGCTCGAGCTTTAGAGCCCGCTCAAATTTTGAATCACCTAATAATTTAGTCACACAATATTAGATCTTATTATAACAAATTTACAAATAAAAATCATTAATTTATTTTTATATCTAAACGTAGTAATAATAATCTTTTCTTGATGTCGATCAACTTGCGCCGAGCTTTTACACAATCTCAATTCCAAACACCAACCAAAATCTATTCAACAAATACCGCACTCAAAAAGTCACAAAACTGAAATGAATCCAACGAAATTCTTGAAAAAATCACTCACCACCAAAGCCAGCAACGAGCTGCGGGCAGTACTTCCGCAAGCTCGTCGTCTTCTTCGCCACTTGAACCATCTTGAAAACTCTTCTCTTCACTCGCTCAATCCTCGCCAACTCGAATTCCGCCGTTATTCTTTCCGGCAGCTCGTCCCGATCCCAACTAAAGCTCGGCCGTCGGTCACTGCAACTCTTAATTTTGCCGCCTCGGTCTCCTCTCCTGCGCAACAGACACAGACGTTAAACTCGCGCATGCGGTGTGTATATAAATTGAAGAAAAAAAAAAGCGTAATTGCGCAATGATAATCGCGGGAAACCTGTTGCGCGCGTATATAGGAAAAGCGCGCTCGCCGAAAAAGAGGAGGAGGAGGAAGAAGACGCGCTCGCGCGCGCGCGCGTGCGAGAGTATTTTAGAATTTGAAACCGGGATTCCACGTGAACGTGCTCGCAAGCGTGTATAATTTACGTCGAATTGTTGATACGCGCGACTGAAGAAGATGAAGAAGGCGCCGGCGCGCTATGGGAGAGGGAAGGAGCGGACCGCGTGAATCGCATTTTCTTTATTGATGACTGGTGTTATCGGTCGTCTAGGATAATTAACGATTCTTGGGATTTCGTGGGATCCTTAGAGGATGTTTTCAGGGATGCCTGCGTTTTGGTGATATTAGATGGTTTCTACTGAATTGCGAAAGGAAGACAATGTGTAATTAAGAGAAAAGATGCGTGAATGAATTGGTAATGACGGATGATTCAATCTTTAATTATTTTAAGGCAGATTTTCGATTTACGTATTTACGTTATGTAATTGCAACTTAATGCAGTTAGTGGAATAAATCTATTTACTTGCTGTACGGTTTATCTTTAATTAGCGCTTTTTTAGAAAAAAACATGTTGAAAGACTGTAAATATTTACGATTGTAAAAAAAATGCATTATTCATGTATAATAATTATCTAAATTTAAAACGATTACTTTTTATTTGTTAATTTTTAGTATTGCAAATTTATTTCATTGCACAATAATTGGTCTGATTATTTTAATGCGCAATTGATAACAAAGCTGATATATTTATATTTATTTTATTAAATTGCATATTTTCAAGCATTTTTTAAATTTATTGTAGTAATAATAAAAGCAATGTCTTTTTTTTAAAATCTATTTTAGATTTAATAGTATATTATGTACTAAGGGCTAAAAGTGAGCTTTTTTAGACCGAGTGTGGAATTTGCAGTGCGAGTCAAGGTGAGCTAGCACGAGCCGAAGGCGAGTGCGTTTGCGAGCCGAAGACGAGTACTGCAAACACACG